>JAKWIY010002020.1:0-11854 GCA_027704805.1 Solanum corneliomulleri | reverse complement strand
GGGAAGAGAACTCTTAAAAATTATCTAATTCTTTCATTTTTCTTTAAAATATCAAATGGCTATTAAATTTATCTCAAATAGCAATATTTTATTTATAGGATTTGATTGAATTTTTGGACAAAATAGTTCAAGTAACTATTTGAAAAGTCAAATTGTTCTTAATTTGAGTTTGCTTTGGTAGTTTGAAAAATCATTTCATCAAAGTAAAGAAAAAAAATGAGCAGAAAAGGAAAAGAAGAAGGGTAACATAAAAGGAAGTAAAATGAAAGGAAAAATAATATTTTTTAAATTTTTTAAAAGGTAAATTACGTGATAAGTGCGTGCCACTTAATTTTTAATACAAATATGCACGTGAGTTTTTAGCGGGTATATATCATACTTTTTAATGTTCAGGGGGTATAAGACTCCCGTGTAAGTATAAGTGTGTAGTTGAGAAATCAGTGATAAATTAGGGAGGCTTTTGACCATTTTCTCTAACTAAAATTATATTTTCAAAATCATTCCAATCATATCGGTACATTTTGATTATTTCTAGTAAACGCTATAACACTACAAGATGAGTACTCACATTGAACTTGGCAAGAGTCTCTAGAGTCTAGACATTAATACTTTCCAAAACCATTCAAATCATATATGTATATATTGTTCAGTTAACTTTCTATATTTTGCTTAACACGTTTTGTAAAAGTCGTCAGTAGTAAAAATTAGAACGTGATTAGATGAAAAATCCTATTGGACTTTTGTCCAGAGTCTTCAAACATTGGGGAGGTCGCGAATCATAATAGGGCTACGGGGGTGTTTTGGCGAGAGTTTCTAAAATTACTTTCCAACAATTATAACCAATCGAACATGAAAATATTGAAAAAAAATCCAGAAAAATATTTTTCTCCGTACCGGATGATGAACATACCCTTAATTACTATACTACAAATTTTTTACATACAAAAAAAAGCTCAACTCAAACAATATAGTCTAATTAATTTCTCAGTAATCATCAATCTCCTGTCCCAAATCGATAGTAGAAGACCATTACATCCATTTTATAAGACATGAACTAGAAAATACATATTGTTGAGCTTAGTAACGTAAGCTTATGGCCTAAGTGGGAGCAATAAAATGATCGGAACAACCAATTCTTTAGCCCTTTGGTTCATAAAAAGCGGATTGTGGTGTAGTGTGAGTAATGCGATTAATAGTATATTCTGTATAATGAAAAATTAGACTTTCGAAACCACCTATCATATAGGTTTTCCTTCTATATAGTTCGGGTAATTTAGGATTATTTTTTAAAAAAAAATGTTTTGATAAGTATCACAAGTTAGGACAATTTGTATCACATCAACATTTTGATTACTCTATTTTGTATAGTTAAAATTAAAATTTTCAAAATCATTATTGTAATATCGATGCAGAATATTATTTACTTTTTGAGAATCTTTGAAAAATGTTATGTAAGAATTGTTATTAGTAGAAGTTAGAACGTTATTAGATGAGTACTCGTACTAGATTAAGGTGAGACTTTCAAGACATTATAACTAAGATTAGATTTTTCAAAATTATTCCAATCATATCAGTACTATTCGGTTAATCTTTTATATTTTTTTAAAACGTTATGCAAGAGTCGTCGACAATAGAAGTTAGGACATGATAAGGTTAGAAATTGCATTGGACTTTGGTGAAACTTTCTCACATTATAACTGAAATTAGATTTTTCAAAATCATTCCAATCATATCGGTACATTTTGATTATTTGTTAACTTTTTTATTAAAGGAAACATTATTATAAGATTCGTCACTAGTAAACGCTATAACATGACAAGATGAGTACTCACATTGAGCATGGGAAGACTCTAGAATCTAGACATTAATACTTTCCAAAATCATTTGAATTATATATGTATATATTGTTCA
Source organism: Solanum corneliomulleri (assembly GCA_027704805.1). Lineage (NCBI taxonomy): Eukaryota > Viridiplantae > Streptophyta > Magnoliopsida > Solanales > Solanaceae > Solanum > Solanum corneliomulleri. Next base: position 9,943 of record JAKWIY010002020.1, on the reverse strand, counting down.
GTTAATTTTCTATATTTTGCTTAATATGTTTTGAAAGAGCCGTCAATAGTAAAAATTAGAACATGATAAGATGAATACTTGTACTAGACTTTTGTCCAGAGTCTCTAAACTTTGGGAGGTCACGAATCACGATAGGGCTAAATGGGTGTTTTGCTTAAAATTGTTTTCCAACCATTATAACCAATCGAACATGAAAAAATTGAAAAAACCAATTTCCAGAAAAACATTTCCTTTTGTACCAAATGACGAACACACCCTTAATTACTACACTACAAATTTTTCACATGCAATAAAAGCTCAACTCACACACTAGTCCAATTAATTCATCGGTAATCATCAATCTCCTGTCCCACATTGGTAGTAGAAAACCATTACATCCATTTTATAAGACCTTAACTAGAAAATACATATTGCTGAGCTTAGTTACTTGAGCTTGTAACCCGAGTGGGAGCAATAAGATGATTGGGACAACCAATTCTTTAGCCCTTTGACACAAATAGTGTGTTTGGTTTGGTTCATAAAAAGCGGGTTGTGGTGTATTATGCGTACCACGGATAATAGTAGTACTCATGGTCTAAGGATTTAGACTTGTCGGCTCCCAAAAGAGGAGTTCGATGGGCAAACCCGCGAGGGCGCGGCTTTGCCCCTCATTATGGCTGGCTTAACAGAGCAGCGCTCCCAATTGATGGCCGGAGCGGCCCTCCGGCCATCAAAGACCAGTTCCCGTCCCAAGTCACGCCGCTATAAAATGTCAAGGTATCGTTGGTTGGACCATTGTTTTTTTATTGCTTCGCAGAGTTGAAAATAAGCATAGATTCATTATATTTTGTATAACGAAAAATTAGACTTTCTAAACCACATATCATATAGGGTTTTCTTCGATATCGATATAGTTCAATTAATTTATGATTTTTTAAAATGTTTTGATAAGAATTAGTAGTAGAAGTTAGAACATTATGTAAGTAGATTAGGGTTAGAAAAAACTACAGAATGTAGCAAACATCAATAAACATTTAAGGGATAATACCCAAGTACCCCCTTAACCTATGCCCGAAATCTCAGAGACACACTTATACTTTACTAAGGTCCTATTACCCCCCTGAACTTATTTTATTAATAATTTTTTACCCCTTTTTAGCTTACGTGGCACTATCTTGTGGGCCAACGATGGATGACTTTTTTTTCGAACTAGTGCCACGTAGGCTAAAAAGGGGTAGAAAATTACATATAAAATAAGTTCAGGGGGTAATAGGACCTTAGTATAGTATAAGTGTGTCTCTGGGATTTCGGGCATAGGTTGGGGGGTACTTGGGTATTTTCCCAACATTTAAATAAAATAGCTATAGTTTAATTTTTTTTTATGTTATATGGTTATAACTATACAATAAATAACAAAGTTAATGATATATCAATACCTTCTCTTTCATCAGTATCTCTATATACAGATTTTTTGTACTTTTTCCAATTCCTTCTAATTCAAGATCATTTTATATGATTCTATGAGCGATTTTTGTGATTTCAATTCATTATAAGGTATTTTAACTGATTTTCTCTTCGTTTTTTTATGAAAACTTTATTTATATACATCTATTTTTATAGGTTGTTGATTGAAATTGCTTTTTCATGAAAATTATATTGTTTTTTAAACTTTTCTTTCCATGGCGAAATTGCTTATCTCCTTGCGAAGAGTGTCACCTTTACTGCTGGAGCCATTTTCTTGTCCCGGCGCATCGATGAAAGATCTCCGACGGTCTATGAGATGGAGCGTGGGAAATACCCGCAGTTCAGTAGAGTCGTTAGGTAATCGTTGTTCAAATGTTTATATTTAATAATACTTATATGCATAGATAATTGTATTGTAGGAAAAAGGTCTGATATACCCTCAACTTTGTCATTTAGAGCTGATACACCCCTCGTTATAAAAGTGGCTCATATATACCCTTACCTTTATACAAACGGCTCACATATACCCTGCCGTTACAAAATGGCTCACATATACCCTTCATTTAACGTAATTTTAAATAATTAGTTTTAAATTTATATTTATTACTTATAATTTTTTAAAAAAAATTATTTAGTGTATATATGATTCTTCTATAAAATCTCAAGATATATTTTGATTTTTTTCATACATAAATTATTTTTTGACTTCTTTTATTATAATTATTTGAGTTTCTTATTCTTATTTTATTTTTTCTTTCATTCCTTAGTTTAAAGGAAAAAATTATACTATTTTTTTGGTATTGTAATTTAATTTCGTATTCGGAAAAAAATTTGGTCATCTACAATAAGTTTTACAAGAATATTAGTGAAACATAAATAAATTTGATTATCAAAATAATAATTATAAATTAGTCATTGAAACAAAAAAAAGTCAAAAAAAGTATGTTTGACGAGGATTAAATTTACTCATATGGGATTATATTTTTTAGAAAAAAATAATAAAAATTTAGATTGAAAATTATTATTTTTTCATTTCCGTTAAAGGAAAAGGGTATATGTGAGCCATTTGTTTACAAGTAGGGCTATATATGTGCCACTTTCATAACAAGGGGTATATCAGCTCTAAATGACAAAGTTGAGGGGTATATCAGACCCTTTTCCCTTGTATTGTAATATTAATGCAATGATGATTTGTGAATACAAGTATATCTGGATACATAAGTAACTTAGGCAATACAAGTATAGTTGGACACATCAATATTATATTTTTATAAGAAAAGACATAAACTCACCACTAAAGTTGTCCAGTATTTGCATAAAGACATCTTAACTTTGAAAGTGTCCTATCACCCCACGAAACTATTTAATATCTTTGTAAATGGGTCATCTTGACCCATTTTCTCGTCTGGGTTGTTACCACACAAATGAGGCGCGTGAGCCAATCTTTTCACTGCAATAATCAGCTATAAAGTGCCACGTGTCTTTTTATTTCTTTGTTATTAATTATTTAATTAATTTATATCATCTTCCCCATTATCTTTCACCCAAATTCAAAAATCTAATTACTTTTTCTTCTTCATCAATTTTTATCACTTTTTTTCCTAGTCTCTTGCTTTTTTTTGTTTCTTTTTCTTCTTTTGTCCTTTTTTTTTTTTAAAAAAAAGAAATGTGAACTCCATTGATTAGAGAGTACTATGAAACTCCATTTTTTGTCCTATTACCTTGTTTTAGTAACTTGAGAGTTGAATTGATTTTATTTAGTGATGTTTTAGTGACAAAAATAGTGTTGTAACAAGAAAGCATCATGGAGGCTATGTGAAGGCGACAATGGCTGCTACTTTTGGAGGATTTACAACAAAGAACAAAGGATTTAAGTAATGAAGATTTAAGAAGAAAGAGAGAAATAACGAAAATAAAGTTAATAAAAATAGAAAAAAATAAAAATGAAAGGGAAATTAAAAATTAAAAATTAAAAATTAAAAGAATTTAATAAGTGTCAAACAATTATTGATGCGTAATTGCACCTCTTTTCTTGCAATTGAGGTTGAGTAAAAAGTGGATATTTATAACACTCTTAAATTGTTTAATGGGAAAATAGGACACCCACAAAGTTAAGGTGTCTTTTTGAAAATCCAAAACAACTTCAAAGGTGACTTTATGTCTTTTCTCTATTTTTATAAATAAATATCTAAGTTAACATCAAGCCTCAAGTATTATAGGAAAAGCTTCAAAAAAAATTGATGTTTTGTTGGCTTTTTCAATTTTTTATACAGTTAAATATACTTACACACTTTGATTCATACACATTCTATTGTTTTTTCATTTTCTTATTTAAAAAAACAGTGTATTCATATGTATAGTATACTGGTGTTTCATTTTTTTGGTTTGAAAATAGTGTATCAATTTTTTAAATTGTTGTATTCATATGCTAAAATTGTACTACTTTAACTTGTTTGATGTATTAATGCATTAAGTTTTTATAAATAATTTGTATCCTTGATATATTAATACTTTAAGTTTTATAAATAGAAACATCAATTTGAATTCAGAGTATATATATGTTAATTGTACAAGTAATACATTTTTCTTATTTAGTTATTGTAATTACAACTGTATTAGTGTTTAAATAAAAATAAATAAAAAACATATGCAAAAATACGACGAGAAAAAGACATAAACACTCTTTTATATTCAAATTTTTTTAAATATTTTATAATTAATATTTAGTGAATATATTGTACTTAGGAATATAAATACAACTTATTGTATTATGTGAATGAATCAGATACACATACAATATGTAATTATTAGTTGGTAATTTAATAATTGAAATTTGAGTGATTTAGGAACATAATAAAAGGTTGACACTTGACAGGAAACATATCATACCTTATTTAGTGCATTGTAAAATCACTGTATAAATAATAATAATAATAAAAAATTAATACAAAGATGTAGCTAGAAATTGACATAAAGAGTAGTCATTTTTAGTAAATATTATATTTATAACTATTGAACTTTAATAATATTATAAATATAGTCATTTTTGTAAGTTGCTCGGGTTTTAGATTTTCCTCCTTGTTTTAAAAAAAAATATTGGGAAGAGAAACTCTTCAAAAATTATCTAATTCTTTCATTTTTCTTTAAAATATCAAATGGCTATTAAATTTATCTCAAATAACAATATTTTTTTATATAGGATTTGATTGAATTTTTGGACAAAATAGTTCAAGTAACTATTTGAAAAGTCAAATTGTTCTATTTTTTTTTATTATAGCAGCAGCATTCACGAAAACTCAGTTCCACCACCAAGTCCTTCGTCAGAAACCCATGATTAAGTGGTTTTTTACCCTCGAATCACAATTTTTTCATGGTAGATTCAATTGAAAAATTGGCAATAGCTTAAAATTAAAATTAAATTGAAAGTCAAGAGGATCAAATTTTAGTGTCATTAATAGAGAAATTTAGGAACCATTGAGTAAAATTTAGAACCTCTTTTGCAAACTAACTCAATTCCTATTATACTGTCTTTTGTCCCACATCGATAGGAAAAGGCCAATTAATTCATTTTATAATAACTTAACTAAATAGCACATATTGCTGAGCTTAGTAACTTAAGCTTGTAACCCAAGTGGGAGCATTAAGGTGAATGGGACAATCAATTTGACAAATTTAGTGTTTGTTGGTTTCTTGGTATTGAGTCAGTAATTATACTGACTGTGTGTCAATCCTTAATGGAGTTGGCGTAGAGTGGGAGTAGATGGGGTGCCATTGAAGGTGCACCTCCTGGGCTGACTTTACAGAGCGGCGCTCCCCGTTGATAGCCCAGAAGTGCTGTCAAAGACCAGAAACCAGTGGCCGGCTAGGTCGCGTGCTACTAGATTTGTCAGGCTTTCGTTGATTGGACCATCATCTTTTTATAGTTACTAGTATTAGTTTGAGCGTGATAAGATGAGTACTCGTGTTGAGATTTTGGTTTGAGCGTACGTGATAAGATGAGTACTCGTGTTGAGGTTTTGGTGAGAGTCTAAGGTGCCAAGGCTTTGCTTAACAGAGCAGCGTTAAGTGCTGTCAAGACCAGAAACCAGTGCTGGCCAGGTTGTGTGCTACTAGATTTGCCTGGCTGTCGTTGGTTGGATGTTCAAATTTTTATAAGTCCATTATGTAGTAACTAGTAAAAGTTTGAATGTGATAAGATGAGTACTCGTGTTAATGTTTTGACGAGAGACTAAAAGGTTATATAGTCACTATAAAAATTATAAAAGTTAGAACGTGATAAGTATTTATATTAGATTCTTCGCGAGAGTCGTTTGTAAATATTACGGTGGTGGGGATAGGGGAGGGTAGGGGTGAGTTCTGTTTATACGGACTCATAGGAGGATACAATCAACGTGTAATATAATTTGTGAAAATTATTTTCCCTTAAAAAGTCTTTTTCCTTATTCTAAGGGAACTTATTGTCCAATAATTTTAACCAACCAAACATGAAAAAATTTGAAAAACGTTTTTCTCAAACAACGGAAACACCCACCCTTAATTACTATACTACAAGTTATTTACATGCAACAAAAGTTGTAATTAGAAGCTCATAACTCGAACAATAGTCCAATTAATTTATTCACTAATTATCAATCTCTTGTCCCACATCTGTGACAGAAGACCAATAGAGTCTTCTTATAAGATTTCAACTAGACAAAACATATTGTTGAGCTTAGTAACACGAGCTTGTAACCTAAGTGGGAGCAATAAAATGATTCGGATAACCAGTTCTTCAGAATTTGACGTTGTGATCCTTCCCGGGAAATGGTGGCTGGGTGATTTGCCTAGCCGACTGACTTAACAGAGCAGCCCTCCCCGGTTCGAAGGACCCAAAGTCAAACCACTCTATACAGAGACGTCTGCCAATAAACGTAATTGTTTGGTTTGATTAATTCGTTATTTTATAAGATTCGTATCAATAACATTCATATAGATTTTTCTTCAATATCGATTCACTATGAATACTCGTCTTGAATTTAAGCGAGACTATCCAAATATTAGTGAAATTACATTTTCCCAAATCAGTTCAATCTACACTTCTTAAAAAAGTGATAACATGAGTACTACTGTAATAGTATTAGACTTTCTAAAATCATTCAAATCATATCATGATATTGTTCGGTTAATTTTATGTATATTATTTTAAGAATCGTCAATAGTAAAAGTTAGAACGTAATAAGATGAATACTCGTATTGAGCTTCTGGCCCGAGTCTCTAAACATTGGGGTGGCAAGGATAGGGATACGGGGTTTTTGGCGAGAGTTTTTCAACAATTATAACCAATCGAACATAAAAAAAAATTGAAAAGCAATTTCGAGAAAAATAGTTTCCTCCATACTGGACGACGAATTATCAATCTCCTGTCCCACATTGGTATTATAAGACAAATACGCCTATTTTATAAGACCTCAACTAGACAACACATATTGCTGAGCTTAGTAACGAGAGTTTGTAACCCGAGTGGGAGTAATAAGGTGATCGGTACAATCAATTCTTTAGCCCTTACTAGTTCTCCCGAACAGTCCCAAATCACACCGCTTATAGTTGTCAATATTATCCGTTAGTTGGACCATCATCTTTTTACTACTAAATTTCAACCAACCAAACCTGAAAAAATTAAAAAATATTGTTCACTAATTATCAATCTCCTGTCCCACATCGGTATTATAAGATCAATACGCCCATTTTATAAGACCTCAACTAGACAACACAGATTGCTGAGCTTAGTAACTTGAGCTTGTAACCTAAGTAGGAGCAATAAGATGATTCGGACAACCAGTTCTTCGGAATTAGACGTTGTGTTCTCCCCCGGGGAGTGGGGGCTAGGTTGATCTGCCTAGCCACTGACTTAACAGAGCAGCCCTCCCTGGGAGCTGACATAACAGTGAGAGTTGAGTTCCCGAGACTGAATCGGGTACTCGCCCCCCCCTTGTTGTGGGGGGGCTAAGCGCTCCCGCCCAATGGCTGAAGTTTGAGGCTTGTTCGACGAGCTGTCCCAAAGTCAAACCACTCTACATAGAGTTGTCTGTCAATTGGTTTGAACCATCATCTTTTTAATTAGGATTGTAATGGTTTGGTTTGGTTTGATTCGTATCAATAACATTCATATAGGTTTCTTCAATATCGATACACTATCGAGACTCTCTGAAAATTGGCAATAGCTTAAAATTAAAATTAAATTGAAAGTCAAGAGGATAAAATTTTAGTGTCATTAATGGAAAAATTTAGGAACCTTTGAGTAAAATTTATAAATTTCCTTAGTTATATTATCCTGACCCAACCACTTCATCTTTAAAGTTGCTAAACTCTCAATAATTTCAACCAAAATTCAAAACTCACTTTGAAAAATCAAATCTGAAGTCTCCAAATATTGAAAACTATCACTTTTTTGGTGTTCATCACTAAGTTTTAATGCAGTCAAATCATTGCATATCCTACCAAACAACATCAAATAGTGAATCTTTTTACTATCAATCGACCTTTTATTTTTTATTTTTTTGTATTGAACAAAATCATGAAAAATTTTCAATTGATGTACATAAGATTTATAAAAAAAAAAGTTCACTCAAGGGGTTCTTAATTTGAGTTTGCTTTGGTAGTTTGAAAAATCGTTTCATCAAGTAAAGAAAAAAAATGAGCAAGAAAGGAAAGAGAAGAAGGATAACATAAAAGGAAGTAAAATAAAGGGAAAAATAATATTTTTTAAATTTTTTAAAAGGTAAATTACGTGACAAGCGCGTGCCACTTAATTTTTAATACAAATCTGCACGTGAGTTTTTAAGCGGGTATATATCATACTTTTTAAATGTTCAGGGGGTATAAGACTCCCGTGTAGTATAAGTGTATAGTTGAGAATTGGGTGATAGATTAAGGGGACTTTTGACTATTTTCTCTAACTAAAATTATATTTTCAAAATCATTCCAATCATATCGGTACATTTTGATTACTTCTAGTAAATGCTATAACACTACAAGATGAGTACTCAAATTGAACTTGGCAAGACTCTCTAGAGTCTAGACATTAATACTTTCCAAAATCATTCAAATCATATATGTATAAATTGTTCAGTTAACTTTCTATATTTTGCTTAACACGTTTTGTAAAACTCGTCAATAGTAAAAATTAGAACGTGATTAGATGAAAACTCCTGTTGGACTTTTGTCCAGAGTCTCTTAACATTAGGGAGGTCGCGAATCAAAATAGGGCTACGGGGGTGTTTTGGCGAGGGTTTCTAAAATTATTTTCCAACAATTATAACCAATCGAATATGAAAATATTTTTAAAAAATCCAGAATTTTTTTTTCTTCGTACTGGATGATGAACATACCCTTAATTACTATACTACAAATTTTTTACATGCAAAAATAAGCTCAACTCAAACAATATAGTCTAATTAATTCCTCAGTAATCGTCAATCTCCTGTCCCACATCGGTAGTAGAAGACCATTACATCCATTTTATAAGACATCAACCAGAAAATACATATTGTTGAGCTTAGTAACGTAAGCTTGTGGCCTAAGTGGGAGCAATAAAGTGATCGACAAAACCAATTTTAACTTTGGTTCATAAAAAGCGGATTTTGTGTTTGTTTAGTGTGAGTAGTATGCGATTAATAGTAGTATATGTTGGGTTTTAGCAAGTGTGAATGGGAAAAGAAAGAGAAAATATCAAAAGTGAGGGAACTACTTTGGAGAGAAAATGAAAAGTCATTTGCAAAGTGCAAAGAAAAGTCATTTCTTATAAATTTGCAGGTAACAGTAACATTCCGAAAAGTTGTTACTCTTTCCGAAAAGTCGTTACTTTTCGAAAAGTCGTTACTTTCCAAAAAGTAGTTATTTTCCTAACAGACACATTTTTCGAAAAGTTGTTATTTTTTTCCAAAAGACACAACTTTCTGGATAAAATGGGTCTGAACAGATTTCACTGAACAAACATGTTCCTTGCTGAAAATGGCTATAAAAGGAAGTCAATTTTTGATTTTTTAATCACTGAAATTTTCTTCTCTACATTTATTTTTTCTCTCAAAATAAAATCAAAGTGTCATCGACTGAGTCTGTGTGACTGTTGCTGTTCTTAGTGTGAAGTGTTAAGTTTAATGAGTGGTTATTGCTTTTCTAAGTTCGTAGTTTGAGGTAGGTTACCGCTATTTCTTTAACAGGTTTAATCCGTTTTATTCTTGGGAGAAATTAATCCATAACCTTGGGTAAATTGAGGGGATTAAATTTCTTAAGGACACACAGTATTTCTGTGGACTCGGATTAATTCTTCTATTTTAAATTTTTTTTGCTTCATCTTGTTTCTGTTTCTGTTTCTGTTCATTAACTTCATAAATACAAGTTATTGTAAGAATAACAATCTTAAGAAATTTAACAGTTTCTGTATTTGAGGTTTCTGGAGATTAAAACCTTTATGGTTTTTATACTCTGCTTGAATTTTTAAAATTCATTCGATTAACGATTA
>JAKWIY010002019.1:0-12089 GCA_027704805.1 Solanum corneliomulleri | reverse complement strand
AGAACTTTGGTTTACCTACTGTTTTGTACGTTATTTGGCTGAGGAAAACGTGAGTTGAGTGATAGAGAAGTGAGAGAGAGAGATAAGCGTGGGAGAAGAGTTTTTAGGGTTAGAAGTCTAGTTAGGACTAATCAATAAGGTTTTATTTAATTATTAAAAATTGATTTCCTTTTATTTTGAATTATCTAATAATTAATAAATATAAATTAATTACATTAATTTACCATGGATGCAAATATTTTACTTCCAGGTTCTAGTTCTATTCCTGAAATTTTCCAATATAATACTAATGATTTATCTATATATCTGTCATTAATTGCTACTGAGTAATTAGCACTTTTTATAAATTTAAATTTTTGGTATACTAAATTACCTTTTAGTGCACTTATTATACTTTTTCTATAGGTTCTATAATTCTATCTCTGCTAAATATATTTCTATAGGTGTATCCATTCCTTCTCTAAAACATGCTTTTATTAATATTTCAGTTCCTCTAAATGTACATATTTAATGGGTTTTTTGCATTTATTTCTTGTATTTCTTTATAATTATTCTCTTATTTATTATTGGTTTTTTAGCTTTTTCTTGAACTTACAATCTATGATATGTTCTCTTTGGCTTACTACATAATATTGTTCTTTTTGTCTTTTAAACAATTTTTTTATTTTTGGTACTTCTAATATTTTTGTACACTTAGATCTAATTCTTTTCCTTTTATTTGTTCAAATATACTATTATCAAATATTACTTTTTGTTCTAAATTTTCTTCATCTTGACATTCTTCTTTATTTATTATTTGTATATCTGCTTCAGTCATTTATATTATAAAATTCATTATCTGATTCTAATTCTATGTCATTATCTATTTCATTTTTCTAATATTTCATATATATTATCTTCACTTTCTAAATCATAATCGACATATTCTATTTGTGTATATTTTTCATTTTCCATAATTATTTCTGATATCTGCTTCCTCTTTGGATTTTTAGGTAATTTACAATCTTTAGCTATGTGTCCTAATTTTCCACATTTATAGCAAGTACATTCCGTCAATTTTCTTTTTGGTCTATCCTCACCATAGCAGTTAAACTATCTTCTAATTTTACCGTTTCTTTTTCTTACATTAAACATAAATTGTCACCTACTTTCTTATATCTTCTTCCTAGATTAGAAAATATTATCCTTATTTTTCAGAAATTCCTACAAATATATTACTATTTAGTCTATTTTGTCGATATCTTAATTCTTTTCTTTTTGCCATAATTATTTTATTAAGTTCTTGTTTATATTCATTATTCATCGTATTTTTAAATATTTAATATATTTATATTCTAATTTGGAAATAATATCTATCATTTCTTCTAAATCTTTATTATTAGTTTTTGTAATATTAAGTTTATATTTTGGATATAATTTGTTTAATTTTCTTCTTTTCATCTTTCATGGCTCTAATACTAATGTTGGGGGTGCGGAATTCATCATAGAGTAAGATACATATTTTATAAAATAAAATATATTTTATCATAAAGTTCTCTTGATAATTGTTCTAATCTAAATATTTCTTTAAATTATTTATATATATTCTATGTATAGCATATCTTGGGTCTTTGGTACATGTATAAATTTCTTGCATTAATTGTTTCAAAATCTTATGTTTTTCATAGTTCTATCCAATATTCTAAATAGTCATAGTTCATTTTAATTTGAATCTATTTCTAAATCGTATAGTCTATCTTTCTATATCTAATTCTTGTAAATCTATTTCATACCATTGTTGATTTAATATATCTTCTACATCATGATCAAATATTTTTCACATATAATTCTTTTAATGTCAACAATTTCTATATCTTTAAGTATATATAAGATCAAAGTTTTATAGCTTTTATTCATCATACTTGTAATCATGTTTATTTATTTATGCAGGTTTGTTTTCAATTATTCCTTCCTATCATATCATAATTCAATTAAATTCATATTAGTTTATTATAAACTAGAGTATCGTTAAAATGTTTTCCGATCACAACTAGCATCGTAATTTAGCGGATAATTACTGATTATCAGCGCCTCTACCTTGTGTACTCCCCTAACGACATCCCTCGCCTACCATTTCCACATTGGGATGGCACAGTCTAGCAGTTTTCTCCCTGTTTCCCGTTTACTAGCAAACTAGAATTCATGATTCAAATATTTCTAGTATATAATAACTAACATAAATTTAATCAATCATATATATGATATTCAGGAATATATGAAATTAGTTCTGCATAATGGTAAACAATATACTTGTCTCTTGATTTTCCATGCTATCTAAATATCTGACTTGATTTTGGATTTCTCCATTTTTAACTTAGTTATATCTTTTTTGAAAGGGTTTTTATTAACTTAAACTTTTGTTTGGCATTGCCTGCCTTTCATTTACAATTTTGCAATCTCTGTATATTGAATTTTAAATCTGTACATAAGTGCGCCTACTGTATACTTTACGACTTTTTACACAAAACATTATAAATGGCCGGCTATACACATTGCCCTTTCAAAAAAGTAAACGCTATTTACTATACAAATGAATCTTATCTTTTATTTTTACATATTTTTCAAAGATATCTATCCCTTTGTCTACCACCTTTTTTGTTTATATTATCTTTATGTCTTTTTCTTCCTTTGTCTTTGTCGTCATTTTTCTTTGTCTACTATAACTCTTTTTCTTTATCCTTATCTTATTTTGCATTCATATATCTTCATCTTTATTTCAAATCAACATATGGTATAACGTTATCTTCTCCCTTGCATTTGGAACATCTGTGGTCTGGGTATTTGTGTCCAATAAGTTTACAATATCGAATTAATAAGTCTTCTGAAATAAATTCTTTCTTTAATGCTCGTGTTTTAGGTTGTTCCTCTGGCTTTAGTAATGATAAAATCCATCGCTGATCTTCATCCATATCTGCTCTTCTTAATTTCCTTGAGTTTGAATATATCATAACTTGATCTCTAGTGTAATAGCTCCATATGACATTTTCATTTAAATAATAATTTGCTAATTATTGTATGATAGTTGATATGCCAATTATTCTTTTATTGGCATAAAAATTTGGTATTTCTATCTTTGGTATTTCATTATGATGTCCAATATTTTCTGGTATGATCATATCTTTTGTTAAACCTATCTTAATAAACTGCATTGGAGATTTTACCCCTCATATATATTTTGCTGGTGTTGTATAAAACTTAATATAATATAAGTTTCTTTTGTAACTCTTTCATATGTAATAAATGCTTTGTATAACTCTTGTATTCCAGTGATTTCTTCTCCGTCATATGTACATACTGTACTTAGTAATCCATAACTGTAACATTTCTTAACTAGATTAGCACTAGTTTTTGGTTGTGCTATAAGTCTATTGTATCCTTGTAATTTTTGAGTTATATAGTCTTGACTTGGATCTTTGGTTTGGTTAGATCTGGGGTTGAGATTTAAATAAGTTTGAATTCTATATATATTTTCAATGTATGTTTGTGTAATATAATTGTATATTTTCTTTTCACTCTATTTTTGTATACTCACTTCATAGGTAGAAGTTTTTGGTTCTATGGGTATTTATTTTGGTGTATTTTGAATAAATGGTTTTGCAAATTACTGGGTTAAATTTGTATTTCGTATTTTTTCAATAACTTTTCTGCTTGTACCTACAACTGTATTTAAACAAACATTATGGGTTTTAGGGAGTTTCCTATCGTCTCCTTTTATCTCTGGAATTTTACCGTCTTTGGATCGACGTAGCTCCGCATTTTTATAATCATGATCCTGACTTATATTATCTTTAGACTTTCAGTTATCTTCATATTCTTTAAGCTTTTGTATCTCATTGTCCATACTATCACTTTAGTACAAGTTTAGTAATGGCTTTGAGTAGCTTTCATTGTATCTTCGTCTTGGTTCTCAGATGAGTAGCTTTGTCTTGATAAGTATGCAACACCATTCTTATTAGTCTTTATCACTTCAATTGTAAATGTAAAATTTAATATATTTAATACCAATCTTCTAATTTCTTTCGTTGTTACTGAATCTTGTATTTTTCTGGTTAACCACCATTTTACTTGTGTATTATCTGTTCTTACAATAAATTTGTTATATATAATATATGGCTCAAATGGTAATAAACATTTATATGCTGAAAATAATTGTTTCCTATTAATTTTCCATTTTATTTCCGTATTTGTATATGTGCCAGAATAATATCTAAAGTGATATTCTATATTATTATCATTATATTCATATTTTAATACTCCTCGACAATTTTTTTCACTTGCATCAGTTTCTACTATATAAATAATTTTTTTATCTTCATCCGAAAAATATAAATTTGGTAATGTTTATATAATTATTTTATCTTTTGTATTTGTGTTTGATCTCTATTATCAAAATGATATTCTACATCTTTCATTAGTTTTTGTTGTAATGGTTTTAAATTTTCTGCTAGTTTTGGTATATATTCTCTTACTTGGTTAACTAATCCTAAAAAGGATTGTAATTTCTTTTTTGTATCTAATTGTTGATTTGAGGTTATTATTTTTTATACTATATGCGTTTGCATTTTTATTCCATTTTTAATTATTTGTATTCCTAGGAATTCTATTTGTTTTTTCATTATTTCTGCTTTCTTTTTACATAAACTTGTTCCTGTGTAACAACCTGTTTAGTCGTTTTGAGCAACAGATTTTATTTCTGGAAAAACTGGCTGAGACGACGGAACCCACGACGGACCGTCATGGGCACGACGGACCGTCGAGGGTGTCTCGGTCCAAAACACTTAGAATTCTGAAATTTGGGTACTGAAATCGACTCTCTAAACTTTGTAACGGAATGGCAGGACGAACCGTCGTGGGCACGACGAACCGTCACACATCTTCTACAGAAATTAAGTCTCTGAACTTTGTGACGGACCTGCAGGACGGACCGTCGTGGGCACGACGGACCGTCACAGACTCTTCAAGGAAATTGAGTCTCTGAACTTTGCGACGGACCTGCAGGACGGACCGTCACAGCCATGACGGACCGTCACAGGTTGCGTAATCCCAGGCTGGGTCGGATTTTTGTTTATGTTTTAAAGGGGTGTTTTGGACTATTCCTGCTATAATTATAAATTTCGTGGGGGTTAAAAGAGATAACCTTGAGTTAATTAGTGGGTTAATTCCTCATCTTTTATACTTAATTATATGTTAATTAGGGTAAAATAAAGAGGGTTTGAATAAGAAAAATAGAAAGAACAAAAAGAGGGAAAGAGAAACGATCGAGAGAGGAGAAACGAAGAGGAAAACACAAAGCTTTGGGAAATTGCTTGCTTGATCACGAATTTTCGGTGGAGGTAGGTTATGGTTTTTATGCTATTCGTAGTAAACTCTTAATAGCGAATGATATGTATTGGTAGTGTTGTAAAGCCTAATATATGCTTAATTGTATGCCTGCATGAATGTGATTATATAATTGTGATAAAATAAGCATGATGAAGCTATTGAATCCTAAATCTTGAAAAACCCTAATTTACTTTGTTAATGATGATGCCTTGGTATAAAAGAAGGCTTGATGAACTAAAGTAATGAGATGGATGATGCCTTGGTATGAAAGAAGGCTTGATGAACTAAAGTAATGAGATTGATGATGCCTTGGTATAAAAGAAGGCTTGATGGATTAATAGCATGAGATTAGTGGAGCGGGTCTCACGAACCGACACGTAGAATTAGGGATCGGAGTGTCACGTTCCAACACATAGTATTAGGGGATCGGGTGTCACGAATCGACACGTAGAATTAGGGGATCGGGTGTCACGAACCGACACGTAGAATTAGGGGATCGGGTGACACGAACCGACACGTAGAATTAGGGGATCGGGTGTCACGAACCGACACGTAGAATTAAGGGATCGAGTGTCACGAACCGACACGTAGAATTAGGGGATCTGGTGTCACGAACCGACACATAGAATTAGGGGATTGGAGTGCCACGTTCCGGCACCAGGATAGATTATGGATCGGAGTGTCACGTTCCGACACCAGGATAGAATATGGATCGGAGTGTCACGTTCCGACACCAGGATAGTATATGGAGCGGAGTGTCACGTACCGACACGAGAGGAATAATGATAATGAATCTTGAAAGATGTTAATATACTCAATCTAATGAACCTAATTCCCAAATTAGTATGGTATTGAGGCTTGAGTCCTCATGGGTGAACTTGACGGTACTTATTAATGATTATAGTACTTTATGTTGCTACATGTTGAGTATTGTAGTTGATTTATGATATTATCTGATATATACTGTTTTCTATTTTGAGTTGGCCAATGGTACCTATTCAGTACTTGTGTTTTGTACTGACCCCTACTTGTATGTTTCTTTCTTTGTTATTTGTGGAGTGCAGCAAACGTACCGTCATCTTCAACTCAACCGCAATTCTAGCTAGTCTTCATTACTCCAGATTTCAGGGTGAGCTAATGCTTCTAGCATTGACTGGATCTTCCTCTTCATGTCTTGATGCCTCGAAATTCCGGCATGGACTTGCTTTTACTTATTTTAGATTTCTTAGATACTCTTAGTTTTAGTAATTTGAGGATAGATGTTCTTGTGGTGATGACTTCCAGATTTTGGGGAATAATAGTTGTTGAATTTTTGATGTTATTGAATTGGTTTTATTAATGAGTTTAAGTCTTCCGCATTGTATTCTGTTCATTATGTTTAAAATGTTGGGGTTTAGATTTGTTGGTTCGCTCACATAGGTGGGTAAGTATGGGTGTCACTCGCGGCTCGGTTTTGGGTCGTGACAAACTTGGTATCAGAGCATAAGGTTCGTTGGTCATCACACAAGAACGACTTAGTAGAGTCTTAAGGAACGGTAGGGGGGCACCTTTACTTTTCTTTGAGAGGCTATAGACTTATAAGACTTTAGGAACATTCCATTCTTTCTTTCTTCTTTCGTGCTATAACTTGGATCCAATTGGTATCTAGTTGATACAAATTGGTATCTGACCATCTTCACTCTATTTCACGGATGGTTAGAACTAGAGCAACAACGGTGTCAACACCAACACCGGCAAGACAAGAAGCGTCTGAGCCAGCCACTGGGGATGTAGCTCGAATAAGAGTAGTGGCAAGAGGCCGTGGAAGAGGTCGTGGGAGGACGTCCTCTAGAGGAAAAGGACAAGCACCGAGCCCAACTAGTACTAGGGCGGTAACTCCTCCACCGACTGATGAGGTAGAAAGAGAGGGTGAGGAAGGGGAAAATGAGCAAGTGCAGAACGAGGAATTACCACCCCAAGCTACCCCAAAGATGATTAACCAGGTTCTTGCTTATCTTAGCGGGTAATCTGATCAAGGCCAGACACCTCCAGTGTTTTCTGCACCAGTACCTCAGGTCCCGGATGTACGACAGGCCGCTGTTGAGGCTCCCCGCATGGATGCCTCATTGGAAATAGGCACATTTCCTCGTCTGACTACAGGGCCTATAATGACAAATGATCAGCATGAACTTTTCAGTAAGTTCTTGAAATTGAAACCTCCAGTCTTCAAGGATGCTGAATCTGAGGATGCCTACGATTCAAGGGAACACCAAAATGTGGTGGCGGTCACATGTTGAGTGTCAACCAACAGAGGCACCACCTTTGACTTAGGCATCATTCTCTATCTTGTTTATGGAGAAGTATATCTCCTGGACTTGAGGGATAGGAGGAGAGATGAGTTCTTGATCCTAGAGCAATGCAAGATGTCTGGTGACTTTTGTGGGGAGCAACACTTATGTAGATTTGGTTATCCTAGAAATGGTTGACTTCGATGTAATTCTGGGTATGACTTGGCTTTCTCCAAATTTTACAATCTTGGATTATAATGCTAAAACCGTGATGTTAGCCAAGCCTGGGACATATCAGTTTGTGTGGGAGGGCGACTACACTTCCACTCCGGTTCGTATCATCTCCTTTCTTCGTGCTAAGAAAATGGTTAGTAAAGGGTGTTTAGATTTCTTGGCACATCTCAGGGATGACACTACCCAAATACCTTCAATTGAGTCGGGTTTGGTAGTCCGTGAGTTTATGGACGTGTTGCCTGCAGATCTTCCTGGTATGCCACCGGATAGAGATATTGACTTTTGCATTGATCTGGAACTGGGTACTCGCCCCATTTCTATACCCCCTTATAGAATGGCTCCCGCGGAGTTAAGAGAGTTAAAGGCCCAACTTCAAGAGTTGTTGAGCAAAGGCTTCATTAGACCAAGTGCATCTCCTTGGGGTGCTCCGGTGTTATTTATGAAGAAGAAGGATGGGAGTTTTCGGATGTGCATAGACTACCGGCAGTTGAACAAGGTAACTATTAAGAACAAGTATCCCATTCCTCGCATTGATGACTTGTTCGATCAGTTACAAGGTGCTTGTGTCTTCTCTAAGATTGACTTCAGATCCGGTTATCATCAATCGAAAATACGGGCAATGGATGTGCCAAAGACTGCTTTTCGGACCAGGTATGGGCATTACGAATTTGTAGTGATGTTTTGGTCTTACAAATGCCCCTGCTGCTTTCATGAGCTTGATGAACGGGATTTTTAAGCCATATCTGGATCTCTTTGTGATCGTATTTATTGATGATATACTGATATACTCAAAGATCAAGAAAGAACATGAGGAGCATTTGAGAATTGTGTTGGAAGTATTAAGGGAGAAAAGGCTTTATGCCAAATTCTCCAAGTGTGAGTTTTGGCTAGATTCCGTGTCCTTCCTGGGGCACGTGGTTTCTAAGGATGGAGTGATGGTGGATCCTTCTAAGATTGAGACAGTGAAGAATTGGGTAAGACCTAGTAATGTGTCAGAAATAAGGAGCTTTGTTGGTTTAGCTAGCTACTACAGTCGATTTGTCAAGGGATTCTCTTCTATTGCTTCCCAATTGACGAACTTGACTAAGCACAATGTTCCATTTGTATGGTCGGATGAATGTGAGGAAAGCTTTCAGAAACTCAAGACCTTGTTGACTACTGCACCAATCCTTACCTTGCCAGTGGAAGGTAAGAATTTCATTGTCTATTGTGATGCATCCTATTCTGGTTTGGGTGCAGTGCTAATGCAAGAGAAGAATGTAATTGCTTATGCTTCAAGGCAATTAAAGGTGCACAAACGCAATTACCCGACCCATGATTTGGAGTTGGCCGCGGTAGTATTTGCATTAAAGCAATGGAGACACTATCTATATGAGGTTAAGTGTGAAGTCTATACGGATCATCGTAGCCTACAGTATGTCTTTACTCAGAAGGATTTGAATTGGAGACAGAGGAGATGGATGGAATTACTAAAGGACTATGATGTTACCATCTTGTATCACCCAGGAAAGGCTAATGTTGTGGCAGAAGCCTTAAGTAGCAAGGCAGGGAGCATGAGAAGTTTAGCCCACTTACAAGTCTCTAGACGCCCGTTGGCTAGAGAAATCCAAAACTTGGCTAATGACTTTATGAGGCTAGAAGTAAATGAGAAGGGAGGATTTTTGGCTTGTGTGGAGGCGAGATCTTCTTTTCTTGACAAGATCAAGGGAAAACAGTTTGATGATGAGAAACTAAGTCGAATTCGGGATATGGTGTTGCGAGGAGAGGCTAAAGAAGCAATAATTGATGAGGAAGGTGTTTTGAGGATAAAGGGAAGGGTATGTGTGCCCCGTGTGGATGATTTGATCCACACTATTCTTACAGAGGCTCATAATTCCGGATATTCTATACATCCTGGTGCAACAAAGATGTACCGCGACCTAAAGCAACACTTTTGGTGGAGTAGAATGAAGCGCGACATTGTTGATTTTGTTGCCAAATGTCCAAATTGTCAACAAGTAAAGTATGAACACCAGAGGCCCGGAGGAACACTTCAGAGAATGCCCATTCCTGAATGGAAGTGGGAGAGAATTGCAATGGACTTCGTGGTTGGTCTTCCAAAGACATTGGGTAAGTTTGATTCTATTTGGGTAATTGTGGACAGATTAACTAAGTCTGCTCACTTCATTCCGGTCAAGGTGACTTACAATTCAGAGAAGTTAGCCAAAATCTATATCTCAGAAACTGTTCGATTGCATGGAGTTCCACTTTCCATCATATCAGATAGAGGTACGCAGTTTACTTATAAGTTTTGGAGAACATTGCATGCGGAATTAGGTACTAGGTTGGACCTTAGTACTGCATTTCACCCTCAGACCGATGGTCAGTCTGAGCGAACGATTCAAGTATTGGAGGATATGCTTCGTGCATGTGTGATAGAATTTGGTGGTCATTGGGATAACTTCTTACCCTTAGCGGAGTTTTCATACAATAATAGCTATCACTCCAGTATTGACATGGCTCCATTTGAAGCATTTTATGGGAGGAGATGTAGGTCTCCCATTGGTTGGTTTGATGCATTTGAGGTTAGACCTTGGGGTTCGGACCTTTTGAGGGATTCATTGGAGAAAGTGAAATCTATTCAAGAAAAGCTTTTGGCGGCGCAAAGTAGGCAAAAAGAAAATGCAGATCGAAAGGTTAGAGACTTGGAGTTCATGGAGGGTGAACAAGTCTTGTTGAAGGTTTCGCCCATGAAAGGGGTGATGCGGTTTGGTAAAAGAGGCAACCTTAGTCCAAGGTATATTGGTCCATTTGAAGTACTTAAGCGAGTAGGGGAGGTGGCTTATGAATTAGCCTTGCCTCCAGGGCTGTACGGAGTGCATCCGGTATTTCATGTGTCTATGTTGAAAAGATACCATGGGGATGGAAACTACATCATTCATTGGGATTCAGTTCTGCTTGATGAGAATTTGACTTATGAGGAGGAGCCTGTTGCTATTTTAGATAGAGAAGTCCGCAAGTTGAGGTCGAGGGAGATTGCATCCATCAAGGTGCAATGGAAGAATCGGCCGGTTGAAGAGTCCACTTGGGAGAAGGAGGCTGATATGCAAGAAAGATACCCACATCTGTTTACAGATTTAGGTACTCCTTTCCGCCCTTGTTTTTCTTCTTGTGATCATTCGAGGATGAACGATGGGTAAATTGGTATCTATAATAAAGACCTGTTTAGTCTTTTTGAGCAACAGATTTTATTTTTGGAAAAACTGGCTGAGACGACGGAACCCACGACGGACCATCATGGGCACGACAGACCGTCGAGGGTGTCTCGTTCCAAAACACTTAGAATTCTGAAATTTGGGTACTGAAATCGACTCTCTGAACTTCGTAACGGAATGCCAGGACGTACCATCGTGGGCACGACGGACCGTCACACATCTTCTACAGAAATAAGTCTCTGAACTTTGTGACGGACCTGCAGGACGGACCGTCGTGGGCACGACGGACCGTCACAGACTCTTCAAGGAAATTGAGTCTCTGAACTTTGCGACGGACCTGCAGGACGGACCGTAACAACCATGATGGACCGTCACTGGTTGCGTATTCCCAGGTTGGGTCGGATTTCTGTTTATGTTTTAAAGAGGCGTTTTGGACTATTCCTGCTATAATTATAAATTTTGTGGGTTAATATTAATAACTCAATTTCTTGGGGGTTAAAAGAGATAACCTTGAGTTAATTAGTGGGTTAATTCCTCATCTTTATACTTAATTATATGTTACTTAGGGTAAAAGAAAGAGGGTTTGAATAAGAAATATAGAAAGAACAAAGAGAGGGAAAGACAAACGATTGAGAGAGGAGAAACGAAGAGGAAAACACAAAGCTTTGGGA
Organism: Solanum corneliomulleri; assembly: GCA_027704805.1. NCBI lineage: Eukaryota > Viridiplantae > Streptophyta > Magnoliopsida > Solanales > Solanaceae > Solanum > Solanum corneliomulleri. The sequence goes on along the minus strand of JAKWIY010002019.1, from coordinate 362 downwards.
AATTGCTTGCTTGATCACGAATATTCGGTGGAGGTAGGTTATGGTTTTTATGCTATTTGTAGTAAACTCTTAATAGCGAATGATATGTATTGGTAGTGTTGTAAACCCTTCTATATGCTTAATTGTATGCTTGCATGAATGTGATTATATAATTGTGATAAAATAAGCATGATGAATCTATTGAATCCTCAATCTTGAAAAACCCTAATTCACTTTGTTAATGATGATGCCTTGGTATAAAAGAAGGCTTGATGAACTAAAGTAATGAGATGGATGATTCCTTGGTATGAAAGAAGGCTTGATGAACTAAAGTAATGAGATTGATGATGCCTTGGTATGAAAGAAGGCTTGATGGATTAATA
>JAKWIY010002018.1:0-11909 GCA_027704805.1 Solanum corneliomulleri | reverse complement strand
ATGAAAAATAGAGGGAAAGAGAGAAAATTTTGAAAAGTTGAGAACTTGAAGAGTTGGAAACTTGAAAAGTCCTCTTATGCTTTAGTGAAAAGGCATTTGTCCCTCATCAGTGGTGGAAAGAAAAATAGGAGAGTTCAAATACAGAAACACTCCTATTAATTGTTAAAAGGACTGGAAAGAGGGACCACCTTCTCGCCGTCATCGTCGCTCGTCTTGGCTTTGGCTTTAGCAAATGATCGAGAGATTATCTTTTGGATAAAGTTTTTTTAAATTATTTTTAGTTGACTAACCCGACCCGACTCAGATCCGCACACGACTCATTTTATTTGAACTTTCCCATCTTATTTAAATTTCCCGTCTTATTTAAATTTCCCGTCATGACTGTTATGAAAGGTTGCAACTTTCAGGAAGAGTCAGAACCATTTGAAAGGTTGCAAACTTTAATTAATGGTCGTGTAAATTCTGAAATGGTTGCAACCTTTCGGAACCTATTCTTATTGCCTATACCACTCATTCTTCAGAATACTTCCTAACGAATTTTCTGATCTTCTTCTTCTTCTGCACACATTTTTCTTTGTGTACTTTCATGTTGTGGATTGGTTCGCTGACAGTAGAGTTTTTGCATCTACACTCTGCTTATTAAGATCATTTTATCCTGGGAGGTTATATTCCAAATCAAACCTCGGATACTAGAGGGGAATAATTTCCTTAAGGGAACACTCTATGAGTTCAGTGGACTTGATCTTTTTCCAATTTATAAGGTTTTTCAGATTCTGGTATGTTTTTTTTTTGTATTTTAGTTTTTTGTGAATTAAATTTCTATTCATCTCTCTTACTGGTTCTATAAATTTCAGCTACTTCGTGTTTCTGAACAATTATTAGAATCAATAATTTCTGATTTTATGATTTATGGTGGCAACAGCCAGACTTTGCCAATGCCACTAACGAAGATCGAAGGTACAACTCCTTCCTGGAGAACAATGTTGCAGAACTTACTACCGCTTAAGCATAATTACAACAAAGTGGTTGCTGCATTCTCCTTACCTCTTGCAGAACAGGTATCAACAACCTTAACATGAACAGGAATCCCTTTTTCATGACCAGTTGCTTTTCTTCCCTCTTGAATTGTTGTGAGGTTTGATAAAACAACAACAACATTGTCACATATCCCAGTAGCAGGGTCCATAAACTCCACCAGAAACAAAATAGCACCAGCTGCACAATGCGAGCCTTGTTTTCATGAAGTATTGACAAGTTAAACAAAGTTGTTACTGCATTATTCTTGTCCCTAGGAGTTCTATTTACCAATAAATCCATAAAAAGGTTGAATTCTCCATCTTTCAATCCTCAATTGATGAAAGGCTAAAAAGTGTAGCAGCAGAGTTTTCCTTAGCCTCACAACTCCCCGTGTGGAGGGCATTAATCAGAGATTTCAGTGCATTAGCATTTGCAATCAAACACTTGTTGTTGTACGTCATTAATGTATATGTTTAGAAGTGTGGTAATAACATTTTCTTGTACTTTCATGTCTTTTGAATGAAGAAAGTTGACCAATAAGTTGATGGAACCACAGTTTTATATTACAACACGATTATCCATATTGTGTTTGGCAAGTAACCGAAGTTCAGCTGTCACGTCTATTCAAATCCTGAACCAGCTTCCTAACTTGCCAATTTCCAAAAGATCAGCCCTTATTTCAACCGCAGCAGAATAAACTATTTTAAGAAACCTCTCAGAAGATCTACGCCAGATGGATTGGGATTCCAACTCCTTTCGTAAAGACAATGCAGCAGCAGGTTGGGATTCTGATACATCCTCTAGTGATCTTGAAAACACTTCATTTCCATCTCCATGAATTGTGGTGAAAAGTTTGAATTAGATAGTGTGCTGGATGCTGAGGTGGTTCGATTATAACCTACAAGCGAGTGTTCATGAGCTGCTAACATACTATTGTAAGGATTCTAATGATTGTGAAAACATAAACAATCTAAAAATTCAAAAATCCTATCAATTATTCAGGATCGTAAAACTATATGATTTTTCACATAAATGTAGTACTATGATAATTCGGTCAAAAATATATACCTGGATCAGCCATTACAATCTTGACTTGATTGAGCGGAAGTCTTTTCTTTTGTTTACTCAGAAGTTGTTTTTCTCTCTTGCCATATACTTTATGAATAGCTTTGATGGATAAGACTATAACTTTATGGCAGAGAGAGGAACCTTTAAATAAGAGTGTGTTTAACATCATTCTCACATTCCCATCATGGGGAGTAGTGGAGATAATGGGTAGTTTTAAAACTACCAAGTAACTTCTCACTTAATGGATAGTTGGAAGAAACAATGGGTAAAGTGGAAGACTTAATGGGTGGTAACTTTCCCACTTCCCCATTCTCCACACATGTAAGTAATTTCTCCACTTATCCAATTAGAATTTGAATTTAGTTAGTAATTAAATATTAAACCAAAATAATATTGATGTGATCCATAAAAACTAACACACGTGGGCCATAAAACTAACATTCTCCCACTTGGAACACGTAATATCATTTACTTAATGATTTATTAAATATTTCAATGACAATGTGCACATATACTAAATCCAACATTATTTGTTGTTATTAAGTAAATCAACTAATATGAGTCATGACGGTTGTACACCACTTTATTTGGCATAGTCCCTTCCATTCACTACAATATTAGCCTATTGCCTAACACAACCTTTCAAATACATAATGGGTCCACTATAATGCTTAGAATATATTTATCTAAAACAAAACATGTTATCGTCATTCTCAACATAACATATACAAGAGAAAACAGGTTATAACAGAAACATATAGATAGTTGAGTTCAAAGTATCAATTGCATAAACATAATAAAATCTTTACATAAATAATTTATTGCTATCTATAAGACTTATTCTTTCAACATGTTCAACAAATATTTTGGGTGGTAATCCTTTCGTCAATAGATCAACACTCACAAGTTTGGTGCTAATATATTCAATTGTTACTTTATGTTTATGGACTTCTTCCTTACCTGAAAAAGTATTTCAATTCCATATGTTTGGCATCCTTAGAATACTTATCATTTTTAGAGAAGAAGACTAATGCATTATTATCACAATAAATTTTCAGCGGCTTGGAATTACTATCGACTAGCCCAAGTCGTGAAATAAAGTTCCGCAACCAATTAGCCTAAACTGTGGCCTCAAACCATGCCACAAACTCAGCTTCCATAGTGGATGCAGCTGTAACAGACTGTTTCACACTCTTCCAAGATATTGCTCCTCCAGCTAATAGGAAAAAATATCCAAATGTGGATTTTCTTGTATCCATACAGCCAGCATAATCTGAATCTAAATATCCAATCACATAAAAATGATCAGATCTTCTATAAGTGAGCATATGATCTTTAGTTCCTTGCAAGTATCGCAACACTTTCTTCGCAGCTTTCCAGTGATCCATTCTTGTATTACTTTGGTAACATCCCAACATTTCAACAGCGAAATTGATGTATGGTCTCGTACATGTTTGGGCATATATTAGACTCCCAAAAGTTGATTTATAAGGAATATCATTCATTTTCTTACGTTACAATTCATTCTTTGGACATTGAATGAGGCTAAATTTATCTCCTATCTTAATTGGAACGGGACTTGATGAGCATTTTCCCATTCTAACTCTCTCTAACACCTTATTAATATAGGCAATTTGAGATAAACCTAATAATACATGTGATCTATTTCGAAATATATCTATCCCAATCACATAGGATGTCTCTCCAATATCTTTCATTTCAAAATTGTTAGATAGATATCCCTTTCGAAGCTGATGGAATCTTTGGAATTAGAGTTTGAGGTCATATTCTTGTAATTTTGATAAAAAAATGAACATTTAAGTTTTAAGAGCTTTAAAACGCTACAAATCGCATAAGAAATAAACAAACAACTAGGTGACCACACTATCAATCCTAGAAAGTCATAAATGACTTGGGGTTCCCACATGAAAATCTCTAAATTTCAAATAAGAGGCACAAAAATAAAAATTACCTCGAGGTAATTAATTTCACTACTAAAAAGGACTTTCGTCTGCAAAAGTAAGATTCAAGAATTACCTGGAAGCTGAAACAAGCCAGGAAATTGCTCCACCATATCAAGCTTCGTCTCCTAGATAGCCTCCTCAACTATATGATTACTCCAATGAATCTTAACCATATGAGTGGCTCTCGAACATAATCGTCTTACATCTTAGCTAAAATAGAAATTGGATCCTCTACATACGTTAGACAGTCATCTAATTTTACTTCATCATACTAAAGCACATGAGACTCGTCAGGAATATACCAACACAATATTCAAACATGAAAAACATGGTGAATTACTAAGAACATAGGAGGTAAATCTAACTAATATGAAACCTCTCCAACTATCTACAGGATCTCAAAATGCCCAATATACCTAGGTCTAAGCTTGCCCCGCTGCCCAAATCTCATCATACCCTCCATGGCGACACATAGAGGAAGGCTTTTTAACCAACTGGGAATCTCAAAGGTCGTTGCCTATGTTAAGCATACCTCATGTGCCTACTTTGAGCTATCAGAATCACCCTCATCTGCTCTAAATCCTTTTGAATCAGATCCGTACCATGCAGTCTAGGTTCCATAGACTCAAAAAAAACCAATCAAAGAGCAACAAAAGCTACCATATAAGGCCTCGAATAGGGCAATCTGAATGATACAATGGTAATTGTTCTTACACGCACAATGCCAAAGGAAAGAACTGATCCAGTTTCCTCCAAACTCCTAGACACAAGCTCGCAACATATCCTCAAGGACCTGAATGGTATGTTCACACTAACCATCATTCTGCGGGTCAAAGGTTGTGCTAAGGTCAACGCGAGTACACAACTTCTCTTTACAAGTTGAGTAAAATCTCAGTCCATCTAGAAATAGTGACAGTCAATCTAGGCGGCAAAAGCAATCAATCCACTCCCAGCCCAACTAGCAAGAATGATCCAGGGGAATGTAGACTCTGAAAAGAATCTCAGAAAAGGACTTCCAACCATCCTGTCCACTCCCAGAGGCATAAACCTCCTGTTAGCAAGAATGAACCGGGCCCCGTCCACTCTAAAGAGGATTTCAAGTAGTATCCAAGCCGCCATGGATTGACATCCACTACCATAGGATCAAAAACGGTTCAAGCATAAACCACCCTAATTCCGAGTGTTCGTAAAACATAGAAAATTATGAATACTAATTTTTTTGAACTTTTCAAAGTCTGATATAAACTTTGAAACTTTTGGGGTATTACAGTGCTTGAATTTTCAAATCCATTCAGTACATGTTTAGTACTTTGTGGTGTCATTTTTCATCTAGCACTAAACACATGATTATTAGAAGTTGTTGACAAATTTGTTCTATATTATAAAATAATTCAAACAACCGTGTTATTCAATACTTTATATTGTAATCATCATCTTTCATGTTTCTTCACGTAGAAATACATTTAGAAATGTATTTGTTAAAAAGATAAAGAAAATTTGTCATTTTCGAGTGAACTCAAATGAGATGGGGAATTATGAGCTACGTGCCACTGACTCAATTTAAGTTTGATGCGCGACATCATTTCTCTAATGGAAATTTCTATTGCTCGACCTTCATTAGATATAATATGTGGGGTAATACTTTCCATGACTTTAGAAGTGTCAAGAGTAACCATATGAAGATTCAAATAAAAAAGCTTAATAAAAAATTATATTTTATCCGTGATGATTTATTCCAATAAATGATGCATAAATCGTATCATACTTATATATTTGAAATATGACATCAAAATACATGACATCACCAAAAAAAGTATAGTTAATTCTAGATCGACCATCTCTCCATAAAAAATTAGTAATACTCCCTTCAAAATCAAATTGAACATACTAGTAAAATAAGTCTCACTCATTTGCCTGTTATTGAATTCGATAACAATACTTTGAGAATGCTCTCCTTGCCCCTTGGAGTTCATCAAATGATCTATAAATTAGACAGATTTGAGAATTGAGAAACATTCAAGAAAAAGAATTAATATTTATAGTCTTTTAAACTATTTATTAAAAATAAGTCTTTTCACCGTTAGTTTATGCTAGCTACTAACTTTACTTCCTTTTAGGCTATATTTTTTTTTTTACTTTTACTCTTTATTAAAATAAGTCATGAAACATATTTTTATTTTTCTTATATAGGTAATTAAACTTAGTTAGGTATTAACACTAGTGTGTCACTATAGATAATTTTAATAGTAAAATGATGATACAGTTTTTAAAATTAAATTATCATATATCATAAAATTACATAAAAGAGTACCCTAGGCCTGTATGGCTCCACCACAAGCAAAAATTTCTTTTTATTCATTTCCAGAACTAGCATTCCTCTTTCATGAAAAAGATGTGACTTTTATGAAAAGTTATGACTTTGATAAAGAGTTGCAATTTTTATAAAAAATTATGACTTTTATAAAAAGTTGTGACTTTAATGAAAAGTTGCAACTTTTATGAAAGGTTGTGACTTTTATGAAAATTTGTGACTTTAATGAAGTGTTGAGACTCTATGAAAAGTAGTGACTTTTATGAAAGGTTGCAACTTTATCAAATAATTGTAAACTTTCTGATAAGGCGCAATAAAATGTTTTAATACTACCCTTTGTTGTCTATAAATAGAGGGATTTTCTCTCATTTTAAAATAACAAAAATTCCGATCTACTTCTTCTACTTTTGCAAAATTAAATATTCATGTATTTTGTTCCTGTTGAGTGACTTACTGACACCACTGTTTTTTTTATCAATAAGTTAGTGAATAAAATCGTTTCATCCTGAGAGGATATAATTCTTTAAACCTCTGGTATTAGAGGGGAATCCTTTTTTTTTTTAAGGGACATTGTGCATTCAGTGGGCTCAATTTTTTCCTTTGTATTTCTTTCTATTTTTACATATCCTGGTATGCTTTTTTACACTCATTAATTTATGCTTATGAAATTAATTGTTGTTTTTTGGAGCATGTTTAAAACTCTGTTTTTATATATCTGCAAAGTTAATGTCTCCGATTATATTGCACTTATACGCATATAGTATCTATATTCATTGTGTAGAAAAAAATTGTTGTACTCAGTTCCAAGAATTTATGTTTCGATATTTTTTATTAAATTTTATAACTTAAAAGTACTATATATAAGCTTATATATTGTCTATATTTATAAACATATGAAATTTCTCACTTATAATCTAGGTAGCTTAACTGTTTCTTTATGTTGCAAAATGTCTTTGTATATATATTCTTATTTTCTTCTCGATTTTCCTTTTAATTTTGATTAAAGAACCAATGATACATTTTAGTGAATAATTTATTCATTAGAGATTTTTGAGTTATGTGATAATGACAAATAATCAAATTCATGTTTGAATATTGCTAATGCTTTTTTAAGAACCTATTTCTCTATTATTTTTAATTTATGGATATTAGTAAAATCTTAATTGCAAAGTCAATGCAGTTATTATTTATAACCATGTGAAGCTTGGAAAAATCACCTAGTATATATATAAATGAGAACATTAGGTCCACCTACATGGCGCCACCACAAACCAGAATTCACTTTTAATTTATTTATTTATAAAACTAGCCTTCCCCTTTATGAATAGTTGGACATTGTAACGACCTGTTTAGTCGTTTTGAGCAGCAGATTAAAATTCTGGAAAAACTGGGTGGGACGACGGAAGTAGTGACGGACCGTCGTAGTCCACGACGGCCCGTCAGGATGTTTCGTCCCATGACACTTAGAGTTCTGAAATTGGTGTGCTGAAAATCGACTCTCTGTAAATTGTGACGGACCTGCAGGACGTTCCGTCACATCCACGACGAACCGTCGTGAGTTTCCGTGCAAAACAACTTCAACGTTTGAGAATTTGGTTCGAGAGAAACGAGTTTCTGACCGCCATGACGGACGTGCAGGACGGACCGTCACAGGCGTGACGGACGTCACAGCGTCCGTGGTGACGAGGGGTTTTGGGCAGGGCGCGACGACGACGTGACGGACCGTCGCAGGCACGAGGACGTCACAGGTCCCAAGTCAGTACAAGTCCCAGACAGTTTAGGATTTCTCCACACGTTTTAAGGGTCGTTTTTGACTATTCTTTCCTTAATTATAAAGATTGAGGGGTAACATTAATAAGTCTAATACTTAGGGGTTAAAAGGGGTAGCCTTAAGTGAATTAGTGGGGTTTTATTGTCCTTTTTCACACTTAATTACATGATTAATTAGGGTAAAGGAAAGAGGGTTTGAAAAAAACAAAAGAGAACAGAAAAGAGAAAGAGAGAGAGCAGATCGATCGAATTGGTTGAGGAGAATAGCAAGCTTGGGAAATTTCTTGTGGATTCCAATTCTTCGGTGGAGGTAGGTTATGGTTTTATATTACGATATTCGTAGTGAACTCTTGATAGTGAATAATATGTGTTGATGATATTGTAAACCTGTCTATATGCTTATTGTATGCTTGTATGAATATGATTATGTGATGTTGATAATACAAGCATGATGAAACCCATTAAATCCCAAATCTTGAAAGAAACTTTAAATCTATGATATTAATGATAATGCCTTGGTATAAAAGAAGGCTTGATGAATTAAAGTGATTGGGATTGATGATGCCTTGGTTTGAGAAGGCTTGATGAACGGATATAATGAGATTAGTGGATCGGAGTGTCACGTTCCGACACATAGAATTAGTGGATCGGAGTGTCACGTTCCGACACATAGAATTAGTGGATCGGAGTGTCACGTTCCGACACATAGTATTAGTGGGACGGGTGTCACGAACCGACACGTAGATATAGGGGATCGGAGTGTCACGTACCGACACATGTAGGGGATCGGAGTGTCACGTTCCGACACATATAGGGGATCGGAGTGTCACGTTCCGACACATATAGGGGATCGGAGTGTCACGTTCCGACACATAGTGGTAGGGGATCGGAGTGTCACGTACCGACACAAGAGGAAGAAAGATAATGAATCTCGAAAGATGTTAATATACTAACATAATGAACTTAATTTCCCAAATGAGTATGTATTGAGGCTTGAGTCCTCATGGATGAACTTGAGGGTATTATTGACGATTGTAATACTTGTTGCTACATGTTGAGTTTATAGTTGATTTATAATATTACTTGATATATATATGTTCCCTATTTTGAGTTACCGATGATATCTACTCAGTACTTGTGGTTGTACTGACCCCCTACTTTATGTTTTCCTCTTGTTAATTGTGTTATGCAGCAAACGTTCCGTCAACTTCGACTCAGCAGTAGATCAAGCCGTCTTCACTTCATCGGAAATTCAGGGTGAGCTAATGCGTCTAGCTTGGACTGGGTCTCCTTCTTCAAGTCTTGATGCCTTGAACTTCCGGCATGGACTAGTTTTTAGTTGTTTTTAGCTTTTAGACATTCTTAGATTAGTAGTTTGAGATAGATGTTGTGTGATGACTTCCAGATTTTGGGAATATTAATAATAGTTTGAGTTTTTATTATGAGTTTAAGTCTTCGCATTATTTTCTGTTGAATATCTTGAAATGTTAAGGTTTAGATGGGTTGGTTCGCTCACATCGGAGGGTAAATGTGGGTGCCAGTCGCGTCCCCGATTTGGGTCGTGACAGACTTGGTATCAGAGCATTAGGTTCATTGGTCTCATCACACAAGAACAGGTCTAGTAGAGTCTTAAAGAACGGTAGGGGGACGCCTTTACTTTTCTTTGAGAGGCTATAAGACTTTAGGAAAATTCCATTCTTTCATTCTTTCTTTGTGCTATTACTTGAGTCCAATTGGTATCTAGGTGATACAAATTGGTATCTGACCATCTTCATTCTATCTCGCAGATGGTTAGAACTAGAGCACGACCGCACCAGCAGCGACAACGGAAAGACAGGAAACTACTGAGCCAGCCACTGGGGCTGTGGCTCGAGGAAGGGTAACGGCAAGAGGCCGTGGAAGAGGTCGTGGGAGGACGTCCTCTAGAGGGAGAGGACGAGCCCCTAGCCCATCTGATGCTAGGGCGGTGACTCCTCCACCGACTGAGGAGGGGTAGCTAGAGAGGGTGAGGAAGGGAAACTGAACAAGGGCAGAATGAGGAAATGCCACCCCAACCTACCCCAGAGATGATCAACCAAGTACTTGCTTATCTTAGCGGGGTTGTCTGATCAGGGTCAAGCACCTCCAACGGTTTCTGCACCAACCACTCCGGTTTCAGAGATACGACATGCGGCTACTATGGCTCCCCGCATGGATGCACCATTGGGAATAGGCACATTTCCACGTCTGACTACTGGGCCTATTATGACAAACGATCAACATGAACTTTTTAGTAAGTTCTTGAAACTGAAACCTCCAGTCTTCAAGGGTGCAGAATCTGAAGATGCTTATGATTTTCTGGTTGATTGTCATGAGCTACTACACAAAATGGGGATAGTAGAGAGGTTTGGGGTCGAGTGAGTCGTGAGCTATCAGTTCCAAGGGAACGCCAAAATGTGGTGGCGTTCACATGTTGAGTGTCAACCAACAGAGGCACCACCTATGACTTGGGAATCATTCTCTACCCTATTATGGAGAAATATATCCCAGGACTTTGAGAGATAGAAAGAGGGATGAGTTCTTGAGTCTGGAGCAAGGTAAAATGACGGTTAATGCATACGAGGCTAAATTTCGCGCACTATCCAGGTACGCCACCCAACTTGTTTCAGTCCACAAGAACGGATCCGCCGTTTTGTGAAGGGGTTGAGGTCAGAATTGCGGATTTCAGCCTACAGATACGGCAAGCAACAGCAACATCCTTCCAAGAGGTGGTAGACTTTGTGATAGAGGTGGAAGGAGTGAAACCGGATGACTTCACCACAACGTCTACATCAAAGAGGTTCGAAGGGGAGGAGAGTTTAATGGTTCTTACTCTAGAGGACAAAAACTCCGGAGGTCACTCAAATCGACCAATACAGTCTTCACTACAGACTGTAGTTGGGGTCCACCTCAAAACGGTCAACACTACTCCGAGAGACCCATGCCTGACTCCAGAGAGTGCTATGGATGTGGGGAGATGGGACATATTAGGAGGAATTGTCCAAAACAGAGTTACAGAGCCCCAATGGCTAGAGGAAGAGGTGGTAATGGTAGAGGTCGATATTCTGGAGGGCGTGGTGGCCGAGGTAATGGTGGTCACCAAAACGGCAGAGGAGAGGGTCAAAATGGAGCCACTACTACACAACATGGTAGGGGCAACGGACAAAAATAATGGGGCTCATTGCTACGCTTTCCCTGGGAGATCTGAAGCGGAGGCGTCTGATGCTGTTATCACAGGTAATCTTTTGGTTTGTGATTGCATGGCATCTGTGTTATTTGACCCTGGCTCCACGTTTTCTTATGTATCTTCATCATTTGCTAACGGTCTAAATTTACGTTGTGAATTACTTGACATGCCTATTCGTGTTTCTACTCCGGTGGGTGAGTCCTGTGATAGTCGAAAAAGTGTATAGGTCTTGTTTGGTGAATTTTGTGGGGAGCAACACTTATGTAGATTTGGTTATTTTAGAAATGGGTGATTTTGATGTAATTCTGGGTATGACTTGGCTTTCTCCAAAACTTTGCGATTCTGGATTGTGTATGCTAAAACAGTGACGCTAGCCAAGCCTGGGGCAGATCCGTTAGTGTGGGAGGGTTGACTACACTTCCAATCCGGTGCGTATCATCTCATTTATTCGTGCTCAAAAGATGGTTAGTAAGGGTTGTCTAGCTTTCTTGGCACATCTCAAGGATGACACTATCCAAGTACCTCAATTGAATCAGTTTCGGTAGTTCGAGAATTTGTGGATGTGTTCCCGGCA
>JAKWIY010002017.1:0-12127 GCA_027704805.1 Solanum corneliomulleri | reverse complement strand
CACTTTCACAGTCAAGATGCAATAGGTAGGGCATGGAGTATGACGTATAACGGAAAGTCTCGTCATATACGACATAGACATGATACTGTTAGAAAACTACTCTCTAGTGGAATTATCAAAATTGACTATGTAAAGTCAAAGAATAATGTGTTGGATCCACTCACAAAAAGTCCTAACTAGAGAGGAAGTTAAAAGATCATCTAAGGGAATGAATTTACGGCTTAGGACAAGTCATCATGGAGGTAACTCTATCTAGTAGACTGGAGATCCCAAGAGCTAGATTCAAGGAGAAAAACAAAGTTGTGAATGACGGTTCGGCATTGTCAATAAAGTCAATCCATTCTCATGATGAAGACAATGCTCAGGGACAAGGATACAACATTAAGGCTTGTTAATGAGTTAATAAAGCTTAATGGTTTTAATGATTTGCTAAGTTTGGCAGAGTTGACCAAATATTGTATCTACGTGGTAACACGGTTAGGAATCACCTATGTGAGTGTGAAGTGTAAGCCGCTTCAAAGAAGATGATTGTCAAAAGCCCATCTCTCTATACACTCATGAAACCAGGAGGTGTTCATCGCTAAAACAAACACAACCGTATGAACCATAAATGGTAAAGGGTTAATTGTGTGACATATGGTTGTCTAGGTATACACCAAAGTTCGACGGTCAAAGATATCGCATCTAGCGATTGACCGAGTATATCCGACATATGTTCACTACGGAAAGTCCAAGGGGAAACCTACTTATCTAGATGCAATTAATTCTTGCTTGTAAAGTACACATACTTGTGCGTTTATTTGTCTTCGAGTCATTCCCCATTCATGCGGGGGATTGTTGGATTTTAAAAAGGTGTGAATGAAAAATGAAGAGTTGCGACTTTTATGAAGAGTTGTGACTTTTATGAAATGTTGCGACTTTTATGAAAAGACTTTTATGAAAAGTTGTGACTTTTATGAAAAGTTGCGACTTTTATGAAAAGTTGTGACTTTTATGGAGAGTTGTGACTTTTATGAAAGGTGAAGACCTTTTTGAAAGATTGTGACTTTTCCAAAGGTTTGTGACCTTTCCGGTAAGGCACAATAAGAACTTTTTCGCACTATCCTTTATTTTCTATAAATTGAAGGATTTCCTCTCATTTTAATATAGATTTTATGGACTTCTTCTTCAACTACTAAATCTAGTATTCTAAGTGTACTTTACTGCTGTTGAGTGGTTCGCTGACACCGGAGTTTTTGGTATCTATACTCTGGTGATTGAGATCATTTTACCCTGGGAGGTCATATTCCAAATCAAACCTCGGATACTAGAGGGGAATAATTTCCTTAAGGGGACACTGTGAATTCAGTGGACTTGATCTTTTTCCTATTAAAAATTTCTAGATTCTGGTACGTGTTTTAAAAATTTTAGATTTGTGAATTAATTTCAATTCCTCTATTCTTGTGTTATTCACTGGTTCATTAAACTTGGTAACTTCGTGTTTCTGCAAAGTTTGTTGGAATCAGTAAGATTCTTTAGACACATATTAACAACAATTCTTCTTTAAGAAAAGTATTTCGTATATATATTTTTTTAAATCTGTTTCTGATTCTAGTTTCACTACTAGTTTTAATTTTCTAGTTGTGAAAATGTTCTTAAACTTTGTTGTCTTACAAAGATGTTCAAAGTTTTGTTCTAAGTATGTTTGAAAGACAAAATGAACAACAATCTTAAGGAAATTAATAACTGTTAGTATTTTTGTATTCTCCTGATTGAGAGAATCTGATCATGGAAGTAGAAGATAAATGCATTACTTCTCCATGATTCATTGCTTTGTTTAGCAACGTCGAAGTGAGAATGTAAACAGAAAATTTTTATTGTATTCTGTTTAAAGATTACCAGGTAACCTTCTTATTAAATTATTGAAGGAGGAAATAGTTTCTAAGAGTTATCATCTTTGTTTTTTTTATTATGTGTATCTTTGGAAAAAGATCTGCAAACCATATGTTATGGAATGAATTTTACTTCGCAAATATTGTTGCTTTTAAAATTCTTTAGTTTGCAAAAATGAGAGATGCATATTTTTGTTTGATAAAATAGTATGTCAAAGTTATAGTTGGAAGACTATTTGATAAGAAAAACATTTCTATGTGATAAAGAATATGTGTTATTCTGTTTGGAGGAGAAAAAAAAACTTTTGTAGTTTTGTACTACGTAAGAAATGTTAGTGTGTCTGATTTTTGTAGACTAATAACTTTTGTGGTTTTATACTCTGGATAAATTGGACTATGCAAGTGGTTTGAAGAATATGAAAACTTCACATTGGTATGTCTATTTATGATAGAAGAAAAATACCAGTGAATTAGAATTTGTGATTTTATATTTCTATGGAATGAACTTTGACATTGTGTAAAAATTCCAAAGAGAATTGCAGCACTATAACTCTTTCGTAGAATAATGTTTCCAACATTAAAATATATGGAAAATTTATTTTCAAATACTTGAAAAATATTTTTGAGATCACATTTGAAATGTGGGGGTTATTTGCTTATGATTAGACTTGGTGTCTAATTTAACTTTGGAGCAAAAGATAAGAAATTTAATGATACTTTTGTATTATGTTATACCCACAAAATTCTTGGAGTATATTTGGTATTGTGGTTGTTGAGTTTCTCTATTACTAGTATATAGTGTGACTAGTATGAAACGTTCAAATTATATATATACTTGTTCAAAATAATTGTGTTCTTTTATGAGGAAAAAAACACTTAAAATAGTGTGATTTTTTATGAAAATATATGTCTATTATAATAAAAGTATTTGCATAGACATGAATATTGGTGAATAGTCATTTGTTATGTTTTTGTAAATAACATTTGGACTATATTGTCTTTATTGAACCCGATGAAACTTTGTTCATGGGTAGTTCTATAACAATCATATTGAAAGTTATGGAAATGTCCTTCTAAAAAGGACATTTGACAATCTAAACAATATTTGTATCACACAAAATTGTAAGAAATAGGAACAAAATACTATAGAGGAAAAAGCTACCTCGCGAAGATCTTTTCAAACTCAATATTTTTATTTGTTCTTACTTGCTTGAGTCAATGTTTGTGAAATGAACACTTGGGTCATATCAATTACAAAACCTTGTATCGAAAACTAATCAACTTAGGAGTTTTACCT
This sequence comes from Solanum corneliomulleri, assembly GCA_027704805.1. NCBI lineage: Eukaryota > Viridiplantae > Streptophyta > Magnoliopsida > Solanales > Solanaceae > Solanum > Solanum corneliomulleri. The sequence continues at coordinate 8,959 of JAKWIY010002017.1, read as the reverse complement.
AACTTTGAGTGCAATAAATAAAAATGTCAAGTTTTTGTGGAATCTAAGTATGTTGAAAACTCTTATAAATCTGTTGAAAGGAATTTTAATCCCTTAGAATTGATTTACACTGACATGTAACGACCTGTTTAGTTGTTTTGAGCAGCAGATTTTATTTCTGGAAAACTGGCTGAAACGACGGACCCCACGACGGAGCGTCATGGTCACGACGCACCGTCGTAGGGTCTCGTTTCAAAACACTTAGAAATTCTGAAATTGGGTACTGAAAATCGACTCTCTGAACTTCGTGACGGACTTGCAGGACGGACCGTCACAGGCGTGACGGACCGTCACAGACCCTTGGTGGAAATTTGGGTCTCTGAACCTTGCGACGACCTGCAGGACGACCGTCGCAGGCACGACGGCCCATCACAGGTTGCGTAGTCCCAGTCTGGGTCGGTTTCTTACACGTTTTAAGGGACTTTTTGGACTATTCCTACTTTAATTATAAAGTTAGAGGGTTAAGGATTATAAGTCTAATTACTTGGGGTGTTAAAAGAGGTAACCTTAAGTTAATAGTGGGTTATTAATGCCATCTTTCAAACTTAATATATTACTATTAGGGTAAAAGAAAGAGGGTTTGAATAAGAAAATAGAAAGAACAAGAGAAGAGGGAGAGAATCGAGCGAGGGAGAAGGAGAAACGCAACTTGGAGAAATTTGCTTGCTTGAATTCAATTCTTCGGTGGAGGTAGGTTATGGTTTCTCTTACGATATTCGTAGTAAAACTCTTAATAGCGAATGGTATGTATTGATGATATTGTAAACCCTACTATGTGCTTGATCGTATGCATGCATGAATGTGATTATATAATTTTGATTATATTAAGTATGATGAAGCTATTGAATCCCAAATCTTGATAAAAACCTAATCTCTTGTTAATGATGAGGCCTTGGTATAAAAGAAGGCTTGATAAATTGATAGAAGGAGATTAGGGGATCGGAGTGTCACATTCCGACACATAGAATTAAGGGATCGGGTGTCACGAACCGACACGTAGTATTAGGGGGACCGGGTGTCACGTTCCGACACATAGTAGTAGGGGATCGGAGTGTCACGTACCGACACAAGAGGATTAAAGATGTATGAGGGAGCGGAGTGTCACATACCGACACAAGAGAAATAAAGATAATGAATCTTGAAAGATGTTAATATACTCAATCTAATGAATCTAATTCCCAAAAGAGTATGGTATGGAGGCTTGAGTCCTCATGTGTAAACTTGACGGTAATTATTAATGATATAGTACTTGATGTTGCTACATGTTGAGTATTATAGTTGACTTTATGATATTACTTGATATATATTGTCTTCTATTTTGATTTGTCCGATGATATCTACTCAGTACCCGTGTTTTGTACTGACCCCTACTTTTATGTTTTCTTCTTTGTTATTCGTGGAGTGCAGCATACGTGCCGTCGTCTTCGACTCAACAGTAATTCAAGCCAGTCTTTACTACATCGGAAATTCAGGGTGAGCTAATGCTTCTAGCTTGGACTGGATCTTCTTCTTCAAGTCTTGACGCCTTGAGCTTTCGGCATGGACTAGCTTTTACTTGTTTTAGCTTTTAGAATACTCTTAGTTTAGTCATTTGATTTAGATGTTCTTATGGTGATGACTTCCAGATTTTGGGGATAATAATAGTTATTGATTTGATTTAATTAATGAGTTAAGTCTTCCGCATTACGTTCTGTTGATATATGTTGAATGTTAGGTTTAGATTGGTTGGTTCGCTCACATAGGAGGGTAAATGTGGGGTGCCAGTCGCGGCCCGTTTTGGGTCGTGACAAACTTGGTATCAGAGCATTAGGTTTGTTGGTATCATCACACAAGAACGAGTCTAGTAGAGTCTTAAGGAACAGTAGGGGGACGCCTTTACTTTTCTTTGGGAGGCTATAAGACTTTAGGAAAATTCCACTCTTTCTTTCTTCTTTCGTGCTATTACTTGAATCCAAGTGGTATCTAGGTGATACAAATTGGTATCTGACCATCTTCACTCTTTCTGCAGATGGTTAGAACTAGAGCAACGACTGCACCAACACCGGCCAGACAAGAAACATCTGAGCCAGCCACTGGGGTTGTGGCTCGAGGAAGAACAGTGGCAAGAGGCCGTGGTAGAGGTCGTGGGAGGACGTCCTCTAGAGGAAGAGGGCAAGTGCCTAGCCCATCTGATGCTAGGGCGGTGACTCCTCCACCGACTGAGGAAGTAGTAAGAGAGGGGGGGGGGGATGGGGAGAATGAACAAGTGCAGAATGAGGAAATGCCACCCCAACCTACCCCAGAGATGATTAATCAGGTTCTGGCTTATCTTAGCGGGTTATCTGATCAGGGCTAGACACCCCCAGTGTTTTCTGCACCAGCACCTCAGGTTCCGGAGGTACAACATGCGGCTACTATGGCTCCCCGCATGGATGCCTTATTGGAGATAGGCACGTTTCCTCGTCTGACTACGGGGCCCATAATGACCAATGATCAGCATGAACTTTTTAGTAAGTTCTTGAAATTGAAACCCCAGTCTTCAAGGGTGCGGAATCTGAGGATGCTTACAATTTTCTGGTTGACTGTCATGAGCTACTACACAAGATGGGTATAGTAGAACGGTTTGGTGTTGAGTTCGTGACTTATCAGTTTCAAGGGCACGCCAAAATGTGGTGGCGGTCACATGTTGAGTGTCAACCAACAGAGGCACCACCTATGACTTGGGTATCATTCTCTAACTTGTTTATGGAAAAGTACATCCCACGGACTTTGGGGATAGGAAAAGAGATGAATTCTTGAGCCTAGAGCAAGGTAGGATGTCGGGTTGCATATGAGGCTAAGTTTCGTGCTTTATCAAGGTATGCCACTCAACTCTGTTTCAGTCCACAAGAGCGGATTCACCGGTTTGTGAAGGGGTTGAGATCAGAGTTGCGAATTTCGGCCTTACAGGTAGCGGCTACGACAAAGTCCTTCCAAGAAGTGGTAGACTTCGTGATAGAGGTGGAAGGAGTGAAGCCTGATGACTTCACATCGACATCGACATCAAAAAGGTTTCGAAAGGGAGGTGAGTTTAATGGTTCCTACTCTAAAGGACAGAGTTCCGGAGGTTACTCAGTTCGACCCATTCAGTCTTCACTACAGACTGTAGTTGGGGGTCCACCTCAGACCTGTCAACACTTCTCAGAGAGACCTATGCTTGAATCTAGAGAGTGTTATGGATGTGCGGAGACTGGACATATTAGGAGGAATTGTCCAAAACAGAGCTATAGACCCCCAATAGCTAGAGGTAGAGGTGGTCATGGTAGAGGCCGTTATTTTGGAGGACGTGGTGGTCGAGGTAATGGTGGTCACCAAAACGGCAGAGGTGATGGGCAAACTGGAGCCACTACATCACAACATGGTAGGGGCAACGGACAAACAAATGAAAGGGCCCATTGTTATGCATGGCTTGTGATTGCATGTCTCGGAGGCGGAGACATCTGATGCTGTCATCACAGGTAATCTTCTGGTTTGTGATTGCATGGCTTCTGTATTGTTTGATCCTGGATCCACATTTTCTTATGTATCTTCCTCATTCGCTAACGGTCTAAATTTACATTGTGAATTACTTGATATGCCTATTCGTGTTTCTACTCCGGTGGGAGAGTCTGTGGTAGTCGAAAAGGTATATAGGTCTTGTTGGGTGAACTTTGTGGGGAGCAACACTTATGTAGATTTGGTCATCTTAGAAATGGTTGATTTTGATGTAATTCTGGGTATGACTTGGCTTTCTCCGCAATTTGCGATCTTGGATTGTAATGCTAAAACGGTGACGTTAGCCAAGCCTGGGAAAGATCCGTTAGTGTGGGAGGGTGACTACACTTCCAATCTGGTGCGTATCATCTCCTTTCTTCGTGCTAAGAAAATGGTTAGTAAAGGGTGTTTAGCTTTCTTGGCACATCTCAAGGATGACACTACTCAAGTACCCTCGATTGAGTCGGTTTCGGTAATCCGTGAGTTTTTGGATGTGTTCCCTGCAGATCTTCCTGGTATACCACCAGATAGGGATATTGACTTCTGCATCGACCTTGAACCGGGCACTCGCCCCATTTCTATACCCCCTTATAGAATGGCTCCCGCGTAGTTAAGAGAGTTAAAGGAACAACTCCAAGAGTTGTTGAGTAAAGGCTTCATTAGACCAAGTGCGTCTCCTTGGGGTGCTCCGGTTTTGTTTTTGAAGAAGAAGGATGGGAGTTTTCAGATGTGCATAGACTACCGGCAGTTGAACAAGGTAACTATTAAGAACAAGTATCCTCTTCCTCGCATTGATGACTTGTTCGATCAGTTACAAGGTGCTTGTGTCTTCTCTAAGATTGATTTGAGATCCGGTTATCATCAATTGAAAATACGGGCAACGGATGTGCCAAAGACTGCTTTTCGAACCAGGTATGGGCATTATGAATTCGTAGTGATGTCTTTTGGTCTTACGAATGCCCCCGCTGCTTTCATGAGCTTGATGAATGGGATTTTAAGCCATATTTGGATCTCTTTGTGATCGTATTTATTGATGATATACTGATATACTCTAAAAGTAAGAAGGAACATGAGGAGCATTTGAGAATTATATTGGAAATGTTGAGGGAGAAAAAGCTTTATGCCAAATTCTCTAAGTGCGAGTTTTGGCTAGATGCAGTGTCCTTCTTGGGGCATGTAGTTTCTAAGGATGGAGTGATGGTAGATCCTTCTAAAATTGAGACAGTGAAGAATTGGGTAAGACCCACTAATGTGTCAGAAATAAGGAGCTTCGTTGGGTTAGCTAGCTACTACCGCCGATTTGTCAAGGGATTCTCTTCTATTGCTTCCCAATTGATAAACTTGACTAAGCAGAATGTTCCATTTGTATGGTCGGATGAGTGCGAAGAAAGCTTTCAGAAACTCAAGACTTTGTTGACTACCGCACCTATCCTCACCTTGCCGGTAGAGGGTAATAACTTTATTGTTTATTGTGATGCATCCTATTCTTGTTTGGGTGCAGTGCTAATGCAAGAGAAGAGTGTAATTGCTTATGCTTCGAGGCAATTAAAAATGCATGAAAGTAACTATCAGACCATGATTTGGAATTGGCCGCGGTAGTATTTGCATTGAAGGAATGGAGGAACTATTTATATGGGGTTAAGTGTGAAGTCTATACGGATCATCGTAGCCTACAGTATGTCTTTACTCAGAAAGATTTGAACTTGAGACAGAGGAGATGGATGGAACTACTGAAGGACTACGACATAACTATTTTGTATCATCAGGGGAAGGCGAATGTTGTAGCAGATGCTTTAAGTAGAAAGGCGGGAAGCATGGGAAGTCTAGCTCATTTGCAAGTTTCTAGATGCCCATTGGCTAGAGAAGTTCAGATTTTGGCTAACGACCTTATGAGATTAGAAGTAAATGATAAGGGAGGATTTTTTAGCTTGTGTGGAGGCAAGATCTTCCTTCCTTGACAAGATTAAGGGAAAGCAGTTTAATGATGAGAAATGTAAGGATTGATTCGAGATAAAGTGTTGCAAGGGGAGGCTAAAGAAGCAACAATTGACGAGGAAGGTGTATTGAGGATTAAGGCAAGGGTATGTGTACCCCGCGTCGATGATTTGATCAACATTATTCTGACAGAGGCTCATAGTTCAAGGTATTCCATACATCCGGGTGCAACCAAGATGTATCGTGACCTAAAGCAACACTTTTGGTGGAGTAGAATGAAGCGCGATATTGTTGACTTCATTGCCAAATGTCCAAAATGTCAACAAGTAAAGTATGAACACCAGAGGCCCGGAGGAACACTTCACAGAATGCCCATTCCTGAATGGAAGTGGGAGAGAATCGCAATGGACTTCGTGGTTGGTCTTCCAAAGACAATGGGTAAGTATGACTCTATTTGGGTGATTGTTGATAGGTTAACTAAGTATGCTCATTTCATTCCGGTTAAGGTGACTTACAACGCAGAGAAGTTAGCCAAACTTTACATCTCAGAGATTGTTCGATTGCACGGGGTTCCACTCTCTATCATATCAGATAGAGGTACGCAGTTTACTTCTAAGTTTTGGAAAACATTGCATGCAGAATTGGGTACTAGGTTGGATCTTAGTACTGCGTTCCATCCTCAGACCGATGGTCAGTCTGAGCGGACGATTCAAGTGTTGGGGGATATGCTTCGTGCATGTGTGATAGAATTTGGTAGTCATTGGGATAACTTCCTACCCTTAGTGGAGTTTTCATACAATAATAGCTATCACTCAAGCATTGATATGGCTCCATTTGAGGCATTGTATGGTAGGAGATGTAGGTCTCCCATTGGGTGGTTTGATGCATTTGAGGTTAGACCTTGGGGTACCGACCTTTTGAGGGATTCGATAGAGAAAGTGAAATCTATTCAAGAAAAGCTTCTAGCGGCGCAAAGTAGGCAAAAAGAATATGCAGATGGAAAGGTTAGGGACTTAGAGTTCATGGAGGGTGAACAAGTCTTGTTGAAAGTTTCGCCAATGAAAGGCGTGATGCGGTTTGGTAAAAGAGGTAAGCTAAGTCCGAGGTACATTGGGCCATTTGAAGTACTTAAGCGAGTAGGGAAGGTGGCTTATGAGCTAGCCTTGCCCCCATGGCTGTCCGGAGTACATCCGGTATTCCATGTGTCTATGTTGAAAAGATACCATGGGGATGGAAACTACATTATCCGTTGGGATTCAGTTTTGCTTGATGAAAATTTGTCTTATGAGGAGGAGCCTGTTGCTATTTTAGATAGAGAAGTTCGCAAGTTGAGGTCAAGGGAGATTGCATCCATCAAGGTGCAATGGAAGAATCGACCGGTTGAAGAAGCCACTTGGGAGAAGGAGGCAGATATGCAAGAAAAATACCCACATCTGTTTAAGAATTCAGGTTCTCCTTCTCGCCCTTGTTTTTCTTCTTGTGATCGTTCGAGGACGAACGATGGGTAAATTGGTATCTATTGTAACGACCTGTTTAGTCGTTTTGAGCAGCAAATTTTATTTCTGGAAAACTGGATGAACGACGGACCCCACGTTGGACCGTCATGGTCACGACGGACCGTTGTAGGGTCTCGTTTCAAAACACTTAGAAATTCTGAAATTGGGTACTGAAAATCGACTCTCTGAACTTCGTGACGGACTTGCAGGACGGACCGTCACAGGCGTGACGGACCTTCACAGACCCTTGGTGGAAATTTGGGTCTCTGAACCTTGCGACGACCTGCAGGACAGACCGTCGCAGGCAGGACGGCCCGTCACAGGTTGCGGGTAGTCCAGTGGGCGGATTTCTTTACACGTTTTAAGGGACGTTTTGGATTATTCCTACTTTAATTATAAAGTTAGAGGGTTAAGGATTATAAGTCTAATTACTTGGGGGTTAAAAGAGGTAACCTTAAGTTAATTAGTGGGTTATTAATGCCATCTTTCAAACTTAATTATATACTAATTAGGGTAAAAGAAAGAGGGTCTGAATAAGAAAATAGAAAGAACAAAGAGAGAGGGAGAGAATCGAGCGAGGGAGAAGGAGAAACGCAGCTTGGAGAAATTTGCTTGCTTGAATTCAATTCTTCGGTGGAGGTAGGTTATGGTTTCTCTTACGATATTCGTAGTAAAACTCTTAATAGCGAATGATATGTATTGATGATATTGTAAACCCTACTATGTGCTTGATCGTACGCATGCATGAATGTGATTATATAATTGTGATAATATTAAGTATGATGAAGCTATTGAATCCCAAATCTTGATAAAAACCTAATCTCTTGTTAATGATGAGGCCTTTGTATAAAAGAAGGCTTGATAAATTGATAGAAGAAGATTAGAAGATTGGAGTGTCACGTTCCGACACATAGAATTAAGGGATCGGGTGTCACGAACCGACACGTAGTATTAGGGGGACCGGGTGTCACGTTCCAACACATAGTAGTAGGGGAGCGGAGTGTCACGTACCGACACAAGAGGATTAAAGATGTATGAGGGAGCGGAGTGTCACGTACCGACACAAGAGAAATAAAGATAATGAATCTTGAAAGATGTTAATATACTCAATCTAATGAATCTAATTCCCAAAAGAGTATGGTATGGAGGCTTGAGTACTCATGTGTAAACTTGACAGTAATTATTAATGATATAGTACTTGATGTTGCTACATGTTGAGTATCATAGTTGACTTTATGATATTACTTGATATATATTGTCTTCTATTTTGAGTTGGCCGATGATATCTACTCAGTACCCGTGTTTTGTACTGACCCCTACTTTTATGTTTTCTTCTTTGTTATTTGTGGAGTGGAGCAAACGTGCCGTCGTCTTCGACTCAACAGTAATTCAAGCCAGTCTTTACAACATCGGAAATTCAGGGTGAGCTAATGCTTCTAGCTTGGACTGGATCTTCTTCTTCAAGTCTTGATGCCTTGAGCTTTCGGCATGGACTAGATTTTACTTGTTTTAGCTTTTAGAATAATCTTAATTTAGTCATTTGATTATAGATGTTCTTGTGGTGATGACTTCCAGATTTTGGGGATAATAATAGTTATTGATTTGATTTTATTAATGAGTTAAGTCTTCCGCATTACGTTCTGTTGATATATGTTGAAATGTTAAGGTTTAGATTGGTTGGTTCGCTCACATAGGAGGGTAAATGTGGGTGCCAGTCGCGGCCCGGTTTTGGGTCGTGACATGACATTTGTGATATGAATTTAAGACCATCTCATGGTGGAAAAAAGTATTTGTTACTTTTATGGAGAATTGCATTATTAATGACTATGTCTATTTGCTGAATGGTAAGGATGAAGCAATAGAAATGTCTAGACAATGTAATATCGAAGATTAAAATTAGTGTGAAATAAAATATAAGAAGGGATAAGAATGGAGAGTATAAATCTCATTGTGCAGAAATATGTTTGGAAAGTGGAATATACATTAAACTATTGCCA
>JAKWIY010002016.1:0-12010 GCA_027704805.1 Solanum corneliomulleri | reverse complement strand
AAATAAAGGAAATTTGAAAACTAAAAATCAAGTTTGGGTTGGCCTCTGTGCTAAGCCAATTTTGACGGCTCTACACACTATATTAGGCATGTAGCCTTCAAATTATAAGTATGAGGTGCGAGTTGCAACACACTCACAAATAAGACTCGTCTAGACACGATTCATAATTTTCTAGAGAACACTTCAATCTAATTCTAATATCTAGTTTGTCACGATCTAATTTTGGTTTTTCTTTTTCCTTTGGATTTTCGTAAAAAATCATTTTAAATACAAATTAAATATGTAACTACTCAATGGCACAGTATATATACGTGAAGTCAAGTTATAAAAAATTATGCTCTGACATATTCGTGTCAAATACGTTTGTTAGCGGTTCCTTGACATTCATATGAAAAATCATAATTAATCAAATTTGAAATCAATATTGACATATATTTCAACCTTTAATACATAATCACAAAAAAAATAATCAAAATACTTGTATCACATGTAATGCCAGATTATATGAGCAAAATATGAGATTACAATGGGAATTTTTTTTTATCTTTCCCTAAAAGAATGAACCAATATCTCCTAGATAATTGCTATCGACACATTTAAAAGCTTATTGATTTATTTGTTTAATTTAAGGTATCGTTAGATTGTTAATATAATAAGTAAGTCAAGACTTATATATATATTCAATCCGTAGCCACGTCCAATGCAATTTTAGTCTGCGCGTTATAAGGAGGAGGAGGATGAGCAAACTCTTTGCGACCTGCAAAGTTTCTTTCAGCAACTTGGCTTGTTATTTGAGTACGGGCATTGGTGCCAGGGTTTGGAGCTGGTGGACGAACAGAATTCCATTGTAGAGATGATAACAAAAGATATTTACCTCCCTTCAAAAAACCTACTTCTTCTTTTTCATTGTTATCATCAAGAATTCGAGCAGCTTCATTTGATCTGAGGCTAATTAGGAATATAAGAAGTAACATTAATATCATTCTACTTTGAGATTTCATGTTTGATTTTGATGAAATGATAATGTTATATATGAAGGATATGTTTTGTTTAAGAGAGATTTTGGTTAATTAATATGGTTATGAAGTGAACATATGAATGCTATTTAAACTCATGCAATAACGTGTTAGTAAGACTGGACCCTCATACTAATTTTTCTTTTAAGTTTATGCAAGAGCTTTGACTGTTGACTATTTGGGTTCACTAAGAATTTTTGAATTGAATGAGTCACATACAATACGAGGAAGGGTAATACAATAAATAATTAAGAAAGAGGAGAAAACAAAAAAATTAAATTGATACTTTCTAAATTCTTGGTACTTACCGAATAACAAATAATATTTGAGTTTGATAAAAGTTTATATTTTTGTACGATAATATGTCACAAGTTATGTTGTACTTGATAACGTTTAAATTAATTACTCAAAAAAAAAAAATCAAAATAAGCATCTCTTAGGAACATAAATATTCAATTATAGAGTTGGAACAGAATCCCACACGGAGAGATCTCAATCGAAGAATTCAATAAGAAAATTAAGATGCAAACTAACTCATTGTAGCAATTAGTACACATGGGTGAATGAGTCTGTTAAGATCCTTGATCTTCACCATGTGAGGACCTTCAAGATGAGAGAAGAGAAGAGAAGAGAAGAAGAGAGAAAATATAATGTTTGTGTATATTCAACTGTATTAAACAATCTGTACATACTGTATTTATACACTACATTAACAACTCTAACAAACTCTAACTACCTCTCTAACAATATAACTAACAAGATACAACTAACTAATTAATGGAAAATATCTTTTTATTTAACATCCTCCCTCAAACTGATGCTGTGAATACATCCTTCAAGCACAGTTTGGTCATTAAGTGTTCATGTTGTTGCCTGCCAAGACTCTTGGTTAATAGATCTGCCTGCTGTTCCTTAGTAGAAACATAATGAGTTTTGATAATACCTTGTATAATCTTGTCTCTCACAAAATGACAATCAATGTCAATGTGCTTAGTTCTTTCATGAAAAATGGGATTTGCTGCAATCTGAATAGCAGCTTTGCTATCACAATAGAGACATATTGGAACCTCAATACTGATTCCAGCCTTCTTTATACAAACCAATCAACCAAGTTACTTCAGCACAACAGAAGCCATACTTCTAAACTCTGCTTCAGCAGAGCTTCTAGCTATGTTTTTCTTGTTTCTTTGACTTCCAAGACACTATAGCATTACCAAACTTCACTAAGTATCCTGTGACAGACCTTCTAGTTTGTAAACATCCACCCCAGTCAGAGTCACAATATGCTACAAATTTTCCAGAACTATCTGAGGGCATTATAAGACCAAGACCTGGAGCATTTTTTTTTTATATATTTCACTACTCTTAAGGCAACATTCATGAGAGATTGTTTGGGACTGTGCATGAATTGACTTAGCACTTGCACTACATATGCAATGTCAACTCTAGTCATAGTAAGATATAATAACTTTCCTACTAGTCGTTGATATTGAGTAGGATCAACAAGTAATATATCTTCATTTGTAGAACCTGGTTCCTTAGTAAAATCATCATAATCAACTGATGTAAGTTTCAGATTTGTCTCCAAAGGTGTGTTAACTGGTTTAGTGCCACTCAGTCCCAACTCACTAATTAGTTCCAATGCATACTTCCTTTGGCTCATCACTATTCCCTTTTGTGATCTCACAAATTCAATTCCAAGAAAGAACTTCAATTCTCCAAGATCTTTCATTTTGAACTTTAGCTTTAAGTCATTCCTTGTTTGTAGAATCAGATCTGTACTACTTCCTGTCACCAGCAAATCATCCACATAAACCAAAACAACTACTAGCTCTCCTTGAACTGTCTTGGTGAATAAGGAATAGTCAAAATGACTTTATGAGAAGCCAAGTTGTATCAATGCATCAGTGAGTTTCTTGTTCCATTGCCTAGGTGCTTGTTTGAGTCCATAAAGAGACTTATGTAATTTGCAGACAACATGCTTCCCCTCCTGGCTAGCAAAACCAGAAGTAACCTCCAAATACACTTCCTCCACTAAATCCCCTTGAAGAAAAACATTATGAACATCCATCTGAAAAATATACCAATGTTTAGCTGCTGCCACAGCCACAACTGACCTGACAGTAACCATCTTAGCAACTGGAGAGAAGGTCTCAGTGTAATCTAACCCCTCTTGTTGGCTATAACCCTTTGCTACAAGTCGAGCCTTGTACCTTTCCACAGCTCCAGAAGATGTGTATTTAACTTTGAACACCCATTTACACCCAATAGGTTTCTTTCCAGCTGGTAGTTCAACTAAACTCCAAGTGTGATTATCTTGTAATGCTTGAATTTCAGATTGCATAGCAGCAACCCAATGTGGATCTTTAATAGCCTCAGTATAAGAAGTAGGTTCTTTGATGACTGAATAAGATGCTAAAGCAGCTCTAAACACAGGTGATAAGTGATCATAACTAACCACATCAGATACTGGATAACAACAATTTGCACTTCCTTTGCTTGTGGAGACATAGTCATGCATCCAAATAGGAGGCTTAGTAGTCCTGGAAGATTTTCTAGTAACAGGTACTGATGGAGATTGTAGTGCTGAAGATTCAGAAGCAGAAGCATCACCCATCGAAGAAATATCCATAGAGGGAACAGATGCAGAAGAAGAAGGAGCAGGAACATTGAAGGATGATTGAAGTTCATCTTCCTTCAGAGAAAACAAAGGAGAAGGAGAAGTGGAAGTTGTCTTGAAAGGAAAAAAAATCTTCCTGAAATAAGACATCCCTACTTGTCAAAAATACTTTGGACTCCAAATCATACATAGTATAGCCCTTTTTGACACTGAGTAACCAAGAAATGCTGCAGGAATAGCCCTTGGAGAAAATTTGTCCACCTTTCTCACCTGAGTTACATACCCCAAACAGCCAAATACTTTCATGTGAGCTAGAGAAGGTGAGTGTCTATGAAGTCTCTCAAAAGGAGATTTATCTTGAATGATTGCAGAAGGCAGTCTATTAATAATGTATACAGCATGGTCACACAATAACCCCAAAATTTCAATGGTACACCAGCCTGAAATCTGATAGCTCTTGCTACTTCTAAAATGTGTCTATGTTTCCTCTCTACCACTCCATTTTGTTGTGGAGTGTAAGAGCAAGAACTTTGATGAACAGTACCAAAAGACTTCAGCAATCCATTCATTTGTGAGTTAAAGAACTCACACCCATTATCAGTCCTAAGACACTTCACCACAGAAGAATAAACAGTCTGAACCATAAGCAGAAATTCCTTAATCACAACAACAACATCAGATTTAGAAGGTAGTAGAAACAACCAAGTATATCGAGAATAGTCATCAACAAGTGTAAGAAAGTATTTTTTTCCATTATGAGTAGGAACTCTATAAGGACACCAAACATCACCATGAACTAATTGAAAACAACACTCAGATGTAGTAGTGCTTAATGGAAAAGACAGTCTAGTTTGTTTTGCTAAAGGACACACATTACAACTCTTGATACATTTGTCCCAATGTGTAGAAGTAGGACCAAACAACTTGCTTATAGTAACAGAAGAGGTGTGACCCAATCTTTTGTGCCAAAGATTCATACTCATGCTATAGCTATCAGAATCTGTAGAAGACACTCCGAGTGATGAAGAACATGCATTAGTAGCTGCAGCAGCAACATTTGCTGTAAATGCTTTCTTATGACCTGATTGGAACACATACAAGCCATTTTCTTCTTTACAATCCCTTTCACCTTGCCACTTGAGAGATCCTGAAGAATACAAAAATCAGGATAGAATAATACAGCACACTGAAGCTCCTTTGTCAGTTGAGAAACAGACAACAAATTGTATTTGAACTCAGGAATATGCATGACATTGGTTATCTCTTGACCAGAAAAGAGACAGGATGATCCTGTGTGAGTTACATTGACTACATTACCAGTAGGCAAATGAACTTTGCCTAGACCATTCTTGTTTACTGTTGTAGTGTGGGATAACAGCTCAACAGAACTAACCATATGACTAGAAGCACCAGAATCCACTATCCACTTAACATCATCTGAAGTGATAGTAGTATGAGGGATCATACCTGCTGTCAAGGCTACATGATCAGCTTCAGACTTTTCTGAATCAAGCATGGTTAAGATCTGTTTGTATTGTTGCTCAGTAAATTGAGGAATATCACCAAATGCATCAGTAGAACCTTTAGACATGTGAGAAGATCCTGCAAAATTGGCAGATTGACCCCCAAACTGATTTCCAACACCCCCAAACTGATGCCAATATCACTAGGATTAGGATTTCCCTTACTAGTTTCATTGTCTTTGATATATGACCCTGTTTTCTTCTTGAATTTATAATCTAGAGGATATCCAATTAACTTGTAACAAACTGCTTTTGTGTGACCTGTGAGATGACAATGATCACAGTAGAGATCACTTCTTCTGCTTCTGCCCTTGTAAGAGGAATTATTTCCCTGATAGTTAGTGCGTACACTCGAGTTGCTTTTACCACTAAATAAAGTTGTCCCTTCAGCAATTTCAGAGCTGTAAGAAGAAGAAGAACCCAGAGATTTTCTACTTTCCTCAGAAATGATCATGGCATATGCCTTATTAATTGATGGAGTAGGAAGCATCATCATGATGTGATTTATAGACTGTGAGTAAGACTCATTTAAACCCATCAGAAATTGAAGAAGGCGTTGATACTCAAAGTGTTCCACATATTTCTTAGACTCAGCACAATTACATCCAGGACATGGCATCAATGCATCAAATTCTGCCCATAGTTCTCTTAGTTTTGAGAAATAGGTTGAAACAGAAGAGATTCCTTGGGTAAGAGTAGAAATTTGTGAATGAAGGAAGAAGACTCGAGATCCATTAACCTTGTCAAATCGTTCTTGTAGATCAGTCCACACCTTATATGCACTTGTAGCATATACAATTCCACTAAGTAATTCAGTACATACAGAATTCATAATCCATGAAAGGACTATAGCATTACATTTCTCCCACAAATCATGAAGAGAAGCATCAAATTTCTCCTTAGGATATCGACCATCCACAAATCCTAACTTGCTTTTACCTAACAGACTAATTCGCATTGAACTACTCCATAATGCATAATTCTCAGGGCCTGTTAGTTTAATCGAAATTAGGGAACTACCTGGCGTATCATTGGGCTGAAGAAACAAAGGATGATGTTGATCGATTGTTACCAATGTAGGTACAACTTCAGCTCCAATTTCCAGATCTGCAGGTGAACTAGCATTCACCATTGTTGAGATGTCGAACAGGAGAAAACAGAAACAGTAAAGAAATGAGATGAAATGTGAACCAGAAACAGAGAAGATCGAAGGAATATGAGATCGATTACTCAAGCTCTGATACCATGTTAAGATCCTTGATCTTCACCATGTGAGGACCTTCAAGATGAGAGAAGAGAAGAGAAGAGAAAGAGAGAAAATATAATGTTTGTGTATATTCAACTTGTATTCAACAATCTGTACATACTGTATTTATACACTACATTAACAACTCTAACAAACTCTAACTACCTCTCTAACAACATAACTAACAAGATACAACTAACTAATTAATGGAAAATATCTTTTTATTTAACACCATCAAATTTAAAATAAGAAATTGAGATCAATTATCACAATGTAACTACAATAAAGTCTAAACAAGTAAAACACGATCTAGGGGTGTGAGAGTTGGTAAGTGTTTGTTCAACAATTCTAGACAATAATAGATAGACTAGGTAATCATAAATGACACAAATATTCTTTCGATTTTAAGGTGTCACAGAATCTTCTTTTGTTCTCATCAATGTAAAGATACAAATCTATTCAATACCTTACAAAATCTCTCTTTCGAGCAAATTTAACTGTTGTAAGCGAAACTACAATTTCTCTTTCGAGCAAAATGAATCGATTAAATCAAATTTGCAAGTATTAAATTATTTATCCGCTTCAATTAATTTCTTTTGAGTATCAATTAAAAATATAAACTAGATCTAAGTTTGCAAACTTAGCCCAGGAACCCATGCTAAATAGAGAAACAAAGCAAGACACTAGACCCATTAAATTACTTAATACCCAACTCCACAATCACACTTCTAGAATTGAAATTTAGCCAAGCATCATAAAAAGAAAAAAAATTATACCAATTATTTTTAAGTCAACAAAATGTTGATAACCAACAATAATCTTCAACGCCACTTTAAATTTAACCCTCAGTTGTCAATTACAAAATTGTTCAAAATCCAAAAACTAAGAAAATTTCCAAAATCTATTTTCTAGAGATAAAATATAAAATTAAAAGAGTATGGATACATTTTCTCTCCTTTGGGTTATTTATAATTTTCTCAAAAATTAGTCCGAAATTTCATACGCAACCAGATCGGCGATATTAATCGGACTTGCCTATACAACTGATGAACCACCGTCTTGTTCTTCAGCTCGCTCTTTCCTTGCTAGGCTTTAGTGTTTGAACCTCAGTTGGCGAACTCAACTGAGTTAACCTTTCAAGTTCGACGAATTATCGATAACCACCTTGTTCGCCTATTTAAGCCTTCAGTTTGGTCCAACAGTCTGCCACTTAGGCGATGGAATTTCTACCTTGCCCAAATGCTTTGGCGGATCGCCTATTGCATTTTACTTCGCCGACCTACCTTGAATATTTTCAAAAGTGAACACTGTCACTTTAGGCGAAGCCCATTGGTGATGCTCAGTGAGGAGTTTTCACTCTTTTCAATGTTCTTGGCCTTTTTTTCATAGATTCATCCTTGCCTTGCCATTTAGCCTTCATAGCTACGAAACATCAAAATATCATCAGATAAGGACATAAATAGGCATTGAAAATGCTATTTGTTGAACTAAAAAGCCTCAAACGAGTCAAAATCTTAGACTCATTAGTGCTCCATAGCTTGTTAATTATTATAGAATTCATATCGAGAGACATAAAGTTCAGTTTCGAAATTCACACAATGTTTATATCGTAAAATGCATAACAAAATATTTCGTACTTCATAACTTAATATACTTACAAAACTTATGATGAGTAAGACAAAAGATTCAGTTTCAGAAAATTATACCGTAAAAAAACATAATAAGTTATAAATTTCATATTACATAACTTAATTCTTGCCGAACTTGTGTTGAACGAGGAATAGTTGAATTTCATAACTCACAAATTGTTATGTAGTAAAAAAACATAACTTAATTTAGACAAACTTATGTGAGTGAGAAAAAAATCTCTAAATTTATGCTTAGAGTTACCAAAATGGACTTGACCCGCGAGGCCGGTCCAACCCAACCCTTGAAATAAGTGGGGTTGAGTTTAATATTTTTGGTCCATTTACGAATGAGGCTTTTTAGCCTCTCAACCCGCAAGCCTCAGAGGTCTGCCCGTGGGTTATTAATTTTTTAAAATATTTTTATACATATTTCTAATAGTGTTTTATTTGTAAAGATTTTGCTAATAAATTAATTTAAAAAATAAAAATCAAGTATTTTGCAATATCATCTTGCATGGTGAATTGTAGATGAAGATGAACTTCTTAAGAAAAAATATCACATGTTGATTCAAATATGATCGATGGTGAAAGTAGAAGCAGAGTTATAAAACATTAATTAATGAGTCATGTAATATTTAGAAATTTATATTTTTTTAAGTATTTAGACTGCCTTATGTTGCTGGAAATTTTTTAAACCAGCTATTTATTTGTTGGAGAAATGATGGAATGATCAACATTTATCCGCTAAATCTTACGTTGGCTATTATGTGTTTTTGTAAGTATTCACCAAAGATTGTGATTCATAAATGTATTTTTGTAAGTATTTACCGAAGTTTGTGATTTATAAGTGAATTCTTGTATGAATTGATGTTGTGTTCATAGACGTCAACATTCGATACTCTTTCTAAGAGAGTAATATTATTTATTTTTTGGTTCAAGGGTCAACCCGTCCCAACCTGTGACCCGCTTAGGACTGAGTTGAGCCGCTATTATATTGGCCCTTTAATTAAAAGGGTCAGCCCGCCCCAATCCATTTAACTCTCTAGCCCGTTAGGATTGTGTTTAATTAGGTTGGATCAACCCGTTTTGACACTTCTACAGTTATGCTGAACGAATTAGGTTAGGAAACAATTTAAATTGTTTATAGAAATTGGTTCTTGGGCTATTTTGGAGATTATTTTCAAACGAGTTACGATTATGCGAATAAAAAATTAGCCTTATTAAATTATCTTGTATTCAAATCATAAAATTTTGGACCAATCGAATTGATATTTGAGCCATATTTGACACCTCTAAGAGAATATAATCTTTCCATCAACTTTGTGTTCAGTTGTCGGAGTCCTCATTCAAACCTCTAAAAATTGTACTTTATGCAACTATTAATTTTGGGTCACGAAAATAATTAATATTATAAAATATTGGAATGATGTAAATTTTATTTTAAATAAACCATATCTTTTTCATACATCTTATAAATATTTTACGTAGTTTATAAATATACAAATTTCATTTTAAAAAAAATTGAAAACTTCATGCATTAATTATCGGTCAAATGTAAATTGCCTAACTCTCAAAAACGAAAAAAGTCAAATAAATTGGGACAAAAGAAGTAGCATCTAGTAAAATTATTACTACAATTTATAATGGCTATATATAATATATCAAATAAAATATAACTTTTAACAAAATTTATCATGAATCAATTTAGGTTAGATATATCAAATGTAACTTTTTGTCAAACAAATTAATGTTTCTCTGAAAGAATGAACCAATATGCCCTAGATTATGTTATTTCTATCTACACATTTAGAACTTTATTAATATCGTTGTTTAATTTAAGGTATCGTTAGACTGTTAATATAATAGATAAGGCAAGGACTTGTATATTCAATCCGTAGCCAAATGCAATTTTAATTTGCGGATATTCATTACAAGGAGTAGGAGTAGGAGGAGAAAACTCTTTGCGACCTGCAAAGTTCCTTTGAGTCACTTGGCTTGTTATTTGATTAGGAACATTGGTGCCTGGATTCGGAGTTGGTGAACGAACAGGACGCCATTGTAGAGATGGTAACAAAAGATATCTGCCTCCCTTCAAAAAATCTACTTCTTCTTTTTCATTGTTATTTTTAAGAATTCGAGCAGCCTCATTTGATGGGATGCTGATTAGAACTATAAGAAGTATCATTAGTATTATATTGCTGCATCCCAAATGAGATCTCATTTTTGGTTTAGATGGAATGAGATTATGAGAATATAGTCTATGAAGGATATGTTTTGTTTAAGAGAAATTATGGTAATTAATATGGTTATGAAGAGAACATATGAGAGCTATTTAAACTCATGCAATAACGTGTTATTAGTAAGACAAACCCTTATACTAATTTCTCTTTTTAAGTTAATGCAAGAATATTGACTATTGATTATTCGGGTACATGACTATATTGAATTTAATGAGAGCCTGTTTGGCTCAGCTTAAAAGCTGGTCAAACTGACTTAAAAGCTGGTTTTGACTTATTTGACTGTTTGGCAAATACTCAAAACAACTTATTTTAAGTTAAAAAAAAACTTATTTTAAGCCAAAAGTTAAAAGCTGGGGTATAGGGGTGCTTTTTTTTTTTTAGCTTATAAGTGTTTTAGTTGACCACAAATTTATGTTTTTTCCCTTAAATATTTATTACAATCTCCAAATTATCCATATAACCCTAACATCTCTTTCTTCTATTTTCCCTTTTCAGTTTGGAATAACAACTTCAGCACTTTTATCCAAACGCATAACTGCTTATTTTAAAAATAAGTTTCAGCACTTTCAAAAGTACTTTTTTAATGCTGCTTTTATCAAGCCCATCCAAACGGGCCCTGAGTCACAAATAAGAAAGAGGAAAAAATGATAATTCTGTCATAAATCCATTGAATAATGTATTGTCTATTTGTTTTCTTCATAAATTTATCCGTATCATGTATATACATTTTTGAGGTGATATGAGCTTTTATAGATAATTATGTACCTATTAGTTGGACATTTATCACGGTGACCTTTAGAGTGATATCTCCACTATAAATAGGTATATCATTCACTGTTTTATCGAAAAATTATTTTTTCGAAAAAGAGTTAGTTTTATTTTAGGACTTTTAGGGAGTCGCCACTTAATTTTTAAGAAAAATCAAGAAAACTTATTTCCAAAACAACTTAAACAGAAAATTTGTTTTGAAAATATTTATAAGGGTTCGGGGATTCTTATTAGCGTCTTAGGAAGGTTTTGAAGGCACCTAAGACACTCCGCTAAATACGGTTTTCCAACGACTAACTTATTTGACTATTTTAAAACTTTTACAAATCTTTATTGGAAATTGACTTGGACACATTTGCAAGTTTTGAAATACTTAGTTTATCCATTTTTATTTTTAAGGTTAAAGCACTTTATATTCAAACAAACTTATAGATTTCGATATTTAGCAATTTAGACAAAATTACAAGTGGAAATTATTTATCGCTTTAAGCACCCGTTTTAGTTAAAACCTCTTAAGTTCGATAAAATAAAAGGCGTTTCGATGGGGTTTGGATTCTTCTAATCCTAAGCTAACGACATATAAAACAAAACGTAAACAAATAGTAAAGAGAGATTGAGGGAGAAAGGGAGAGAGAGAGATTTGAGTCCAAGTTTTCGGGTTCTGTTCGCCTTGACCGAAACTTGGACCCACTTGTCTTTGGGTCTTTACCCATTTTGTACCTGTCCTAATCTAGACATACAAATATAATTAAGAGGAAATAAAAAAATAACGAGGGCTTGTGCCCATTACAAAGCAAATACACGACAAAATAAGGCAAGTCTTCTAGTTTGTTTTGGACTTTCTTCAATCTCCATGGATCTTCGAATCTGTATTTCTGTCTTGATAGGTTGACTCGATGAAGGAATTGAGCCTTTATGGCTCCTCCGAAATGTGAGGGAAAGTGGGGTTCCCAAGAACCTGAGAGGAGG
>JAKWIY010002015.1:0-12221 GCA_027704805.1 Solanum corneliomulleri | reverse complement strand
TATCTTGCCATTACCCATCCTGACATCCAGTTATCTGTCACCGAGTTGCTCAGCGCATGCATCAACAAGTGAACATGATTACCATTGTCTAAACGTATTCTCAGGTACATTTTTGGCACTCTTGGTCGTGGTTTACTCATTCGACCCGGGGACTTGGAGCTTCGGTTTTTTCTCAGATTCAGATTGGGCGAATGATAAAAATGAAAGAAAATCTACATCGGGGTTTCTCGTTTTTTGGGGCCGAACCTAATCTCCCTGGTGTACAAAAAAAAATAACCCAAGGTCTCTCGGTCCTCGACTGAAGCTGAATACAACGCCCTTACTCTTCTTGCTTCTGAGACCATGTGGGTCACATATATTCTTCGCGAACTCCGCGCCACTCACACTGTTCCTGCTCTCTATTGTGACAACAATAAACCATCGTGTGGCCAAGAATTCCGTCCTACACACCAGAATGAAGCATGCTGATACCGATTGTCTCTTTGTTGGATGAAAGTTCAGGACGACACCATGACTGTGCAGTATGTACCACTAAAGAAAACCGGCTGATATTCTCACCAAGCCTCTCCGAGCCGAAAGCACGATTAACTCAGTTCCAAGCTTCCGTTTGCTTCCGCTCAGCTCAGCTTGAGGGGGGGGGTAATAACAGATAGTATTAAATAATAGTATTAAATAATATTAGTATTTTACTGTGTACTAATCCTAGTCCTATTAGGATTAGTACTCCTTAATCCTAGTCCTATTAGGATTATAGTACTCCGTCCTATATCCTATCCATCTCTATATATATCTCCCATGTATTCCCTTATTAGGTTAACACTTCAATACAATCAATATTCCTTCAAATTTCAATATTCCAAACTTATAATTAATTTATCACTGTCTAACCTATCCCATCTTATAATAGAAATACTGAGTATAAGGAGGATGGAGTTCCTTTTTATATTAATGTACCTGTTAAGCATGTTCTATTGTATGAACTTCAGTTTTATTTGAACGAAAATGTTAGTATCCTTTTTGCCCATATTTATCCTTATGCATAATTTTTTTTCGTAGCTCTGTTATGAAAAAATGAAAGAGCTTACTACAAATAGATCTAATCCCCTTCTCTTTAAAGAAGCTATACGAAGCATAGCAACAGGCTCAGGTATTCATCCAGTAGTACCTAACTTCACATATTTTGTTTCTGATGAGGTAATTGTAGTCAATCTAAGCCCAGTTCATGTAACATTTGAGGGTGATAATTTGAACAATTTTCCTCTTGTTTTCGCTTTGATGCACATGTTCATATTGAACCATATGTGATTCTATTGTTCATGGTTTTGTCGACTATGAAGAAGAAAACATCTGAAAGGTGCTTGGTTACAGAGAAAAAGAATTGTGATATGATGAATTACCATGTGAACCTTTTCTATATCCCAAACTGATCAAGATTAGTTCATCTATATGCAGTAAAGAAAAGAATCTTTTTGTAACTACTTTAACTAATTATTTTCTATCTAATCCTCTAATTTCTATTATTTACATAATGACCCTCAGCTTACTATGTAATAACATCTTTAATACACCCCCTCAATTTTTTAGGAGTGAACAGATTCAATATTCCAAACATGGATAATAAATACTCGTGTTAAAACTTGCTAAGACCTTTAGTTAGTATATCAGCCTCTTGGTCTTTGGTATGCAGATACTCAGTCTAAATTAGGCCATTTTGAATATTCTCCCTTATGAAATGATAGTCCAATTCTATATGCTTAGTTCTTTCATGTAGTACTGGATTAGCAACAATTTGTATAGCTGAGTTGCTATCACTATAAATGATAGCTAGGGTTACTACATCAGTTCCTAGTTCCTTGAATAGTTTCGTTATCCACACAACTTAAGCTACAACACTTGCCATGCTTCTGTACTCAGCTTCAACTGTACTTCTAGTTATAGTTCCTTGTTTCTTGGATTTCCATGATATAAGTGAATCTCCCAGCTTAACTATGAATCCAGTAACAGATGTTTTGGTGTGTAAACAAGACCCCAATCTAAATCAGGGTAGACCTTTAACTGGTTGTTATTCTGGCTGGATAATAGTACACCTAGTCCTGCTTGTCCCTTTACATATTTGACCACCTTAAGAGCAGCATTGAGATGTGATTGTTTAGGTTGATGAAGGAACCGACTCAGAATTTGTGTAGCAAAAGCAATGTCAGGACTTGTAACATATAGATACAACAATTTTCCAACTAATCTTTTATATATTGTTGGGTCATCCAGTAATTTATGTTCCTTTCCTGTCCCATTTATTTCATTATACTCCTTGGTTGTATACTGTACATAAGGATCAATAGGGGTAGAATCTTATTTAGCATCTCCATGTCCAGCTTCAAAAATTATTTCAAGAGAGTATTTTCTTTGATGAATGACAATCCCTTCTTGTGATCTAGCAAATTCGATTCCTAGGAAATACCTAAGTTCTCCTAGGTCTTTCATCTTGAAAGTGTCTTGTAAAACTCCTTTGGTTTGTTGAATAAGACTTTAATCATTACCTGTAATAATCATATCATCAACATATACTAGAAGTACAGCCAAAGATGTTTTTGTTTTCTTAATAAAAGTGAATAATATGCATGACTCTGATCCTAGTCTGATAAGTAAATCTGTAAGCTTCACATTCCTTTTTCTATGTGCTTGTTTCAAACCATAGAGAGATTTGGTGACCTAGACACCGGTTTCTCCACCTGCACAATAAATCCCTCAGGAAGCTGAAAGCCTTGAGGTTAATTCATATAGATTTCATCAAATAAGTCACCTTGAAGGAAAGCATTTGACAAATCCATCTGATGAATATGCCAGTTTTCAACAGCAGCCAAAGCCAACATACTTTTGACTATAACCATCTTAACAACAGGGGAAAAAGTTTCTTTATAATCCAATCCCTCTCTTTGGTTAAAACCTTTTGCAACTAATCGAGCTTTGAATCTTTCAACCTCCCCTAAAGCTTGATATTTGATTTTAAAAATACACATACAACCAATAGCCTTTTTGTGTGGAGACAAGGGTACCACTTTCCAAGTCTAATGAGTTTCCAAGGCTGAGATTTCAGCCTGCATGGCTTCAACCGATCTGGGATCCTTGCAGTCCTCCTCAAAGGTAACAGGTTCAACGTCATGACCAAAAGAAGAGAGGAAAAACCTTATAGGACTAAGACAAATGATCATAGCCAAGATATTTGTAAATAGAATATAGAGGTCTGATAGGAGGGAGATGAGAAGAAGCAACATAATCTTGCATCTATATAAAGGAGATTTGGTACTCCTCTGTGATCTCCTAACATTAGAAACTTGAGAACTAGCATTAGGTAACTCTGCAGGCAGTTCAGGAGATTCAACCATAATAGATGGAGATACAATATGTGATGAATCTAATGCAACATTTACAAAAGGAAAAAAGTGTCAATCAGTGGAAGAAGAAACTGCACAGGCAAATGTGGATTCCCTAAATGTCACATCTCTGCTAATGAAAAAATCTTTTTCCTTAATGTTGTAGAGAAAATAACCTTTAGTAGTTGGAGTATATCCGATGTGAATGGCAACAACACTTCTTGGTTAAAATTTATCATGTATGTCCATATTCTTTGCAAAACACAGACAACCTAAAACTCTCAAATGTTGTAGATTAGGTTTGGTTTTATGAAATACTTAATGAGTAGATTTACCGTGTAACACAGGAGTAGGCAACAAATTTATTATATAAGCAGCTTTAAGTATGCAATGACCCCAAAATCTGGTAGGAATATGCACTTGAAATCTGATTGCCCTAGCCACTTCAAGAATATGTTTATGTTTTCTCTCTACAATACCATTTTGCTGAGGTGTATGAATGAATGTTCTATGATGACTGATACCTATGTTTTTAAATAGTTTGTGACACTCAACATTTACAAACTCGGATCCATTGTCAGTTATGACTATTTTAACTACATTATTGAACTCTGTTTTGACAAGAATGAAGAATTTTTTCAGGACATCACAAACATCACTCTTCATTCTTATTAACAACAAACATAATAGAATGGTACAATCATAAACTATAGTAACAAAGAATTTATGTCCATTATAGGTAGGGGTTTTAAAGGGACCCCAAACATCAATATGAAGTAGCTGAAAAGAAAAAGTAGAAACAGTAGTACTATTGGAAAATGGTAATCTATGTTGTTTTGCCGAAGGACAAATGATAAAATTATGAAGATCTTTAGAACATTTACTTGGTGAAAGAGCTAACAGATGAGCCAGAACAGTGGAAGAAATGTGTCCTCGCCTTTGATGCCACAATAAAGCTTGTGAATATGTGGAATGAGTATCTCCATGAGCTAAATGTGATGAACATTGTGCATTTGTGTTGAGAGGAGAGGAGTTGTTAGGAAGAAAATAAATACCATTATATTCTATACCAATCACCTTCACCTGCCCATTGGAGAGGTCCTAAAGAGTAAAAAAATTAGGAAAGAAGCACACAACACATTTAAGATCCTTATTAATTTGTGATACTGATAGTAAATTGAATTTAAATTAAGGAATAAGGAGAACATTTCTTAGTGTGTTTTGAGGAGTTATATTACAGGAACCTATATGTGTGATTTGATTTGTTTCACCATTGGCCAACTGAACATTTCTTGGTTTATCACTAGGAAGAGGATGTTTATGAGTAAGAATATCAGAGTTTGGAGTCATATGATTGGTTGCACCAGAGTCTATTATCCAACCAGTATTGGCTGAACTTACAGTGAGAGAAGTTTCATTACCTGCTGAGGCACTTGTTGAAGAGCAATTGTCTTGGGCCATATTAGCACTGAAATGTGCTGTAGATGCTACTTCAGAATTTCCCTGCTGCACATTAGTATGTCCAAGCATGTGTAAGATCTGATTATATTTTTCATGCAACATAGTCATGCCTTTTTTATATTCAACATGTTCAGTGTTTGTAGATCCTCTTCCATATCCCTGTTTTCTTGAATTCAAACCTCTGTTAACATCTATATCACCATCACTGACTGCATTGTGAGCAGTAATATTTTGCCTCACGTCATTGTTAAACATTCCCTTCCCATGATACTAATTATTAGACCTTCCTCTCCCCTGATATGCATTGCTAGGATTCTTCATCTTTCTTTCAAATCCTTGGGGAAAACCATGAAGCTGATAGCTAATTGCTTGTGTATGACCTGTTCTTTTGCAGTAATCATAGAATGCATTAGGATCATAGCCAGAACTGTTGTAAGGCCTTGATCTAGGTACCATAGCATTAGTATTGTTTCCAGTAGTGAACATGGCACTCCATTCAAACCATTAGCACTACTGAAGATCTGAAAAATGGTTCTCTCACTTTCTCTCTCAATTAAGAGTGAATATGTTTTGATCAATGAAGGTAGAGGTACTATCATCAATATTTGTCCCCTAACTTGTTCATATGAGTCATTCAGACCCATAAGAAACTGAAGTAACTTCTGATTGTGTACAAATTTGACAAATTCTCTTGAATTTACACAATCACAACTTGGAATAGGAGTTAGACTATCATATTCTACCCACAGTTCACGTAATCTAGAGAAATATGTTGAGATTGAACTAGTGCCTTGACTTACATCAACAATTTCCTTGTGTAGTTGGATGATACGAGATCCATCAAATTTATCATATCGTTCAGCCATATCTTTCCATACAGATGAAACATTTGTGGAATAAACAATACCTCCACGTAATTTTTTTGAAACACAATTCATGATCCATGATAATACAATTGCGTTGCAGCGTTCCCACAAATTCACCAGATTTGGACCATATGGCTCCTTTTTACATGAACCATCGATGAACCCCAATTTATTACGACCTATAATTGCAATCTTAATGCTCGAATCCATACCAGAAATTATCTGCTCCAGTCAATTGAATTGAACTTAGCAGTACACCAGAATTGTCAATGGTGTTTAGAAAAAGAGGATGATTATGACTTAATTTTTCAGGCAACTCATTATCAACAGTAGCCATAGCTTCGTCTGTTTTTTATGTAGATGAATCAGTGATTTGAACAACCATTTACAGTCGCCGGAGCTATGATACCATGACGACTATGAAGAAAAAAACATCTTAAATGTGCTTAGTTACAGAGAAAAAGAATTCTAATATGATGAATTACCATGTGAACCTTTTCTTTATCCCAAACTAATCAAGATTACTTCATCTATATGCAGTAAAGAAAAGAATATTTTTGTAACTACTTTAACTAATTATTTTCTATCTAATCCTCTAATTTCTATTATTTACATAAAGACCCTAAGATTACTATGTAATACCATCTTTAATAGCCTTGGTGTCGAATTCTTCTTACTTTAGAATGTAGGTTTAGGATAACGTATAAAATTTATTGTTGATGATTGGATTGGTTAAACTTTATTGTTTTTGAAATCACTTAAAAATGACGGTGGAAAAGGAGAGTACATATATAATTTAAAAGAGTGGGTTTAATTGAATTAGTTAATTTATATAATGTGAATAAGTTGTGTTAGGTTACTTTGTTCATTAAAGAAGTGTATTTGCGTACTTGATAACTTGGCTTTGACTTCAACCATGTATCTTCAATTTTTTGTGTTGTGTAATTTTCTGTGGCTGATCTGATAATTTACTGCTCCATGCTACTTTTTGTTTTCATTTTTAAAATTAATTGAGTTATTTTACCGGGTGTATGTCCAGCTTCACCAGTTGATGCCTTTTATTATGACAAGCCTTGTCGCAAGAAGGTTGGGAAACATATTATCTGACAATCATTGGGAACTTAGGGACTTCATGGCAACATTTGTTGCTTCAATATGCAAGAGGTAAGGAAATTCTCATAATCCTTCTTCACTTTTGTCCAAAAGACTGGAGAAACAATTGGAAAAATTCCAAATTTAGAGGAATCTAAGAATCTATGAGTTGTGGCTAGTATGTAAGTGTTTTTGGTTATTGCATTCCCATATAAATCAGCGAGTGTGTAAGTGTTTATTCTATCTTTTATAGAAATTACAGGTTTTGACATCTTCATTCTAGTGTTAAAGTTCTTGAATTTGTACTTCGTTTCCATTCTACTTATGAAGTTGTAGAATTTGTACTTTGTTTTCCTTTTGGTTTCTCTTCTATGTATATCTTTGTTAATTTGAGGACTTCTTTTATGTAATCACACATCTTTTATAATAATTAGGGTGTAGTACGTCTAGGGTGTACCCCTGGGTCGTGACATGTCTTTAGGGTTAACTAACGCTCTGGCGGCGTTTATGGACTTTATTAATAGTGTGTTTAGACAATACCTCGACATGTTTGCGATTGTGTTCATCGATGAAATTTTGATATACGATAGGATTGAGGTCATATTGATCATTGGAGGATCGTATTGCAAATCCTTAAGGACAAACAACTTTTTGCAAATTTTAGCAAATGTGAATTTCGGTTAAGGTCTATAGCTTTTGTTAGTCATATTGTCTCAAGCAAGGGTTTTGAGATAGATTCTAAGAAGAGGATGTGGTGAACACTTGTCTTAGACCTCGAACTCCTTCGTACATAAGAAATATGTTAGGTTTGGCTGGTTACTATGGAGGGTTTGATGAATGTTTCTATTCAATTGTCTCTCCTTCGACGGGTTTGACTTAAAAAAAGGCCAAGTTCATATTGTCTAAAGCTTGTGAGAAGTATTTGCAAGAGTTGAATGATAGACTTACTTCCAGTCTGATGTTGACCTTACCATAAGAAACTTATGCTTTTTTTGTTTATTGTGATGCCTTGAGAATTCGTCAAGGATGTGTGCTAATGCAAAATGGAAAAGTTATTGCCTATCCCTCAAAGGAACTTGAAATCCATGACTAATTTATCTATATCACGATCTTTAGTTAATATTGGTCATATTTTTCCTAATGATTTGGAGACATTATATGTAGAAATTTCATGTTGGGGTATTTACCAACCATAAGAGATTTCATATCTATTTAATCAAAAGGATTTGAATCTTCTCCAAAGAAGGTGCGTTAAGTTATTGAAATACTATGATAAAAGAGTCCTTTATCACCCCGGTAAAGCTAATGTTGTAGGTTATGCTCTTAGTCGTCTGTCTATGAGTTGTGTTGATCATATTGAAGAAGAAAGAAAGAGTTGATTCAAGATTTTCATAGATTGGCTCGATTAGGTGTTTAACTAATGCACTCGAACAAAGGTAGTGTTATGGTTCAACATAGTTCAAAATGGTCTTTTGTAGAGGATGTAAAAGCCAAGAAATGTATTCATCCAATTTTGATAGAGTAGAAAAAGGGGTGCTTAGGAAATCCGCTGACACATTATCCTGGGGGTTGGGGGGTGGGGGGTAATCAAATAAAAAGGTCGTTTATGTTTTCCAAATGTGGAGGTCTTGAGGAAACATATTTTTGCAAACCTCATAGTTTGCGGTATTCCATTCAAGCGTGAGCTACCAAGATGTACCATAAAATTTGATATTTCTATTAGTGGAGATTGAGGTATTTGTTGGTAAGTGTATAAATTGCCAACAAGTAGCGATTGAGCATCAAGAATCGAGAGGTTTATGTCAAGATACTAGAATTCCTACTTGGAAATCAGAAGACTTTTATATGCACTTAATTGTTGGTTTTCCTCGCAGCCGGTGACAACATGACTCTATCTAGGTTATAGAATATCGGATTGCTAAATTGAAGTTGAAGTTGGATTTCTACTAGAAATCTTCTTTTCCCAAAAGTATATGCCCACTAAGGTTGATTATCTAGTAGTTGATTTGATTGATTATCAATCTTTTGTGGGTCCTCATGCTTTAAAGGAAGACTTTATTGTTTTCACTTTCTTTCGTTTATTTTCTCTTCTTTATACAATTTATGGGCTAGACCCAATTTCATTCTATTGTATTAGATATCTATGTTGAGATGAGTGGTTATATTTCATTTTTCATTTTAAATAAATGATTTGACAGACTATTCTCTTACTCTTACCATTATATATCTTATGTTACGAGAGCAATGTGGCTTTTATTGAGTCCATTAGGTTTCTATGTACCATGCTACGTATAGGTGTGTAACAATTGAAAAGTACCCCCTAATCGTCACCGGCGTATTCGACCTCGATGAGGTCTTATACAATCCCTTAGCATAACTCGAAATAATGTGAATGTAAAATTTTTTTACAATAGAAGTTCAAACTTCATTATCATAAAAATAAATAGTAGGAATCTAATATTAGCGTCATACATACAACATCTACTACTACAAATACAAAATAAATTCTACAAATAGGGTCCTTAGCCCATTAGACACAATATTCTTTTAGAAAGAAAGTACACAAGGAAGACTGCTAAGTCAATTACATCAATAAGAATTCATAGGGTGGCATTAAACAATCATTAGTCCTTGGATCTTTGAGGACCTACCACAGGTCTTGTAGATAAGCAGTCCAAGCTTTCTTCAAGAATATAGAAGCCAACCACCTAGCCAGAACCTATACTTATAATAGAAAAAGGAGAAAAGGGTTAGTACAATTTATGCACTAGGATAGAGAAATTCACAAAAACCTTTAAAACATGAGAAAATTAAATTTTCATGAAAAGTATACATTTTTGAGGTTCTAGAAAGCATTTTACATCATCAACAAAATACATAAATCAACAGCACCACAATGTGCATACTACAACAAAAGCATGACTTTAGCACTTCCTAAGGTCTACTCATGCAATATAAGGTTAGAATCCCTTAATAATCATCCCCTAGTAACAACCATATCCACACACCTTAACGTTACATTTCACCACATACCATAGGCATAGTCGAAGCACATACATCATGCACCACATTTGAATATAGATAATTCCACCCAAACCATTATGCATTCAACATACATGCTTTCATATCATTTAATAACTACAAGGAACGACCCATAATTCCCTTCTAAGCTTACTAGTGCCATGTACAAGTGATGTCACACAGCTCCACTTCTACTTAGTAAACCTATTAGCTTATCATAGACTAGTTCATACTTCATTTTACTTAATTATTTTGGGAAGATGAACCATAGTCGACACAGACCATGAGAGCTTACATGAAATCAGGTGTCAGAAAGCCCAACACTAAAAAAGGGTGTTCCACTTCCAAGGTAGATTCTACTTACTAGCTACTATATGGATCAACTAGCAAAGTCCTACGGAGGAACGTAGTTAAGGGATAGAGATATTGCTTCTAGATTCTCTACCTCTTACATTAATGTAGGAGTCCCCATCTCATGAGTATCTCTAGGATGATCCAGCCTCTTGCACTAATGGAAAGGTATTTTTTTCATTGGTTATATCCTCTCAGTGTTGAGTATAATCTCCCAATTTATGACCATTAGTCTCTTTAATTGTATCTGTATGTGTGAAGAAGTATCCCGTCTCCATTAAATACAATTCGACAAAAATCTCTTAGATTCATTAGGTGATAATACATTTTCAACCTAAAATTAACATACGTATTTGAGTAGTACTTTCACAATATCAATCATAGTGTCTTCATGAGGACTATACATTCAATGAACACATCACCTGAGTATCATTCTACACGATTAGTGAAACATAATAGATAAGGTTCAAGAAAGTGGAGACCATCCAACTATATCTTACTTGCATCCTTTCACAATCCACGTAACTTAGAAGCAAATCCAATAGTTCATCTACCACATTATCCATATATATGTACAAACCCTAGGATTTATCCCGTTTTCATGCTCAAAAGCAAATTATCATAATTACACCCAACAACATCACAATAGGCATGAAAACACGATTCTATAACTAGGTAATCATCATTACAATTAAAAATGTACATATCGACTCAATTCATTCAAAAATATTCATGAAGTTAGGTCATAGGGTGCACATGGGTTCTTGGGAGATTCTCAAAGTACAACTCATCAATTATTCCAAACACACTCATACTATAAGTCAAATATTGTAATGAAAATGATTTTTGAGTGAATCCATTGCTAGATCACAAGCCCTATTTTTTTTCATCATATCAATTTCAATAATAGAAGTTTTGAAGGACTTCATGGAGAAACTAATAAGTGAATGAGCATCCCCGTATCTTGTTTGATGTTAGTACACAAGTTTGAAGTGGAAAAAGGTGTGTATTCAGTACCCATGCTTGAGTTCTTCGTTTATCTTTAATGGTGGGTTAGAGAGACAATTTTGTGACAGAGGAAAAGTGGGTTTTTATTTTATGCTTGGAGTTATATGGTGGAAGACTTATTTTATTGCTCTAATACTCTTTATATACCTTACTAACTAATAAGAATCATTTTTAAGTGTAAATTTAGTGATTAGATGTAACGACCTGTTTAGTCGTTTGAGCAGCAGATTTTTAATTCTGGAAAAACTGGGCCATACTACGGACACCACGGACGGACCGTCGTAGGCACGACGGCCCGTCGAGGGTGGAATCGTTGCATCATACTTGGAATTCTGAAAATTGGGTACTGAAAATCGACTCTCTGTAAATTGTGACGGACCTGCAGGACGTGCCGTCACATCCACGACGAACCGTCGGAGTTTCCGTTGCAAAACACTTCAACGTTTGAGAATTTGGTTCGAGAAACGAGTTTCTGACCGCCATGACGGACGTGCAGGACGGACCGTCACAGGCGTGACGGACCGTCACAGCGTCCGTGGTGACGGTGGGATTTTGGGCGGTGCGACGGCCATCGTGACGGACCGTCGCAGGTATGACGGCCCGTCACAGGTCACGCAATCCCAGGACAGTTTAGGATTTCTCCACACGTTTTTAAGGGTCGTTTTGACTATTCTTTCTTTAAATATAAAGATTGAGGGTTAACATTAATAAGTCTAATTACTTAGGGGTTAAAAGGGGTAACCTTAGTGAATTAGTGGGGTTTTATGGTCCTTTTTCACACTTAATTATATGATAATTAGGGTAAAGGAAAGAGGGTTTGAATAAAACAAAAGAGAAAGAACAGAAAGAGAGAGAGCAGATCGATCGAATGGTTGAGGAAATAGCAAGCTTGGGGGAAATTTCTTGTGGATTCCAATTTTTCGGTGGAGGTAGGGTATGGTTTATATTACGATACTCGTAGTGAACTCTTAATAGTGAATAATATGTGTTGATGATATTGTAAACCTGTCTATATGCTTAATTGTATGCTTGCATGAACATGATTATGTGA
>JAKWIY010002014.1:0-12274 GCA_027704805.1 Solanum corneliomulleri | reverse complement strand
AAGAGTTGTTGAGCAAAGGCTTCATTAGACCAAGTGCATCTCCTTGGGGTGCGCCGGTTTTGTTTGTGAAGAAGAAGGATGGAAGTTTTCGGATGTGCATAGACTACCGGAGTTGAACAAGGTAACTATTAAGAACAAGTATCCTCTTCCTCGCATTGATGACTTGTTCGATCAGTTACAAGGTGCTTGTGTCTTCTCTAAGATTGACTTGAGATCCGGTATCATCAATTGAAAATACGGGCAACGGATGTGCCAAAGACTGCCTTTCAAACCCGGTATGGGCATTCGAATTTGTAGTGATGCCCTTGGTCTTACGAATGCCCCTGCTGCGTTCATGAGCTTGATGAACGGGATTTTTTAAGCCATATCTGGATCTCTTTGTGATCGTATTTATTGATGATATACTGATAACTCTAAAAGTAAGAAGTGGAACATGAGGAGCATTTGAGAATGTATTGGAAATGTTGAGGGAGAAAAAGCTTTATGCCAAGTTCTCTAAGTGTGAGTTTTGGCTAGATGCAGTGTCCTTCTTGGGGCATGTAGTTTCTAAGGATGGAGTGATGGTAGATCCTTCTAAGATTGAGACAGTGAAGAATTGGGTAAGACCCACTAATGTGTCAGAAATAAGGAGCTTTGTTGGTTTAGCTAGCTATTACCGTCGATTTGTCAAGGGATTCTTTCCATGCTTCCCAATTGACGAACTTGACTAAGCAGAATGTTCCATTTGTATGGTCGACGAATGTGAGGAAAGCTTTCAGAAGCTCAAGACTTTGTTGACTACTGCACCAATTCTCACATCGCCGTGGAAGGCAAGAACTTCATTGTTTATTGTGATGAATCCTATTCGGGTTTGGGGTGCATGCTAATGCAAGAGAAGAATGTGATTGCTTATGCTTCAAGACAATTAAAAGTGCATGAACGTAATTATCCAACTCATGATTTGGAATTGGCCGCGGTAGTGTTTGCATTAAAAGCAATGGAGGCAGTATTTATATGGGGTTAAGGTGTGTGGCTATACGGATCATCGTAGCCTACAGTATGTTTTTACTCAGAAGGATTTGAACTTGAGACAGAGGAGATGGATGGAACTACTGAAGGACTACGATATCACAATCTTGTATCATCCGGGAAAAGCGAATGTTTGTGTGGGCAGATGGTTTAAGTAGAAAGCGGGAAGCATGGGAAGTCTAGCTCACTTGCAAGTTTCTAGACGCCCATTGGCTAGAGAGGTTCAGATTCTGGCTAATGACCTTATGAGGTTAGAGGTAAATGAGAAGGAAGGATCTTTGGCTTGTGTGGAGGAGGCAAGATCTTCCTTCTTGACAAGATCAAGGGAAATCAGTTTAATGATGAGAAATGATTCGGATCCGAGATAAAGTGTTGCAAGAGAGGCTAAAGAAGCAACAATCGATGAGGAAGGTGTTTTGAGGTTAAGGGAAGGGGTATGTGTACCCCGCGTCGATGATTTGATCAACACTATTCTGACAGAGGCTCATAGTTCAAGGTATTCTATACATCCGGTTGCAACCAAGATGTACCGTGACCTAAAGCAACACTTTTGGTGGAGTAGAATGAAGCGTGATATTGTTTGATTTTATTGCCAAATGGTCCAAACTGTCAACAAGTAAGTAGAACACCAGAGGCCCGGAGGAACACTTCAGAGAATGCCCATTCCTGAATGGAAGTGCGAGAGAATTGCAATGGATTTCGTGGTTGGTCTTCCAAAGACAATGGATAATATGACTCTATTTGGGTGATTGTTGATAGGTAACTAATCTGCTCATTTCATTCCGGTCAAGGTGACTTACAAATGCAGAGAAGTTAGCCAAAAATTTACATCTCAGAAAATTGGCGATTGCATGGGGTTCCACTCTCCATAATATCAGATAGAGGTACGCAGTTTACTTCTAAGTTTTGGAAAACATTGCATGCGAAATGGGGTACTAGGTTGGACCTTAGTACTGCGTTTCCTCCTCAGACCGATGGTCAGTCTGAGCGAACGATTCAAGTTGGAGGATATGGGCTTCGTGCATGTGTGATAGAATTGGTGGTCATTGGGATAACTTCTTACCCTTAGCGGAGTTTTCATACAATAATAGTTATTCACTCAAGTATTGACATGACCCCATTTGAAGCATTGTATGGTAGGAGATGTAGGTCTCCCATTGGGTGGTTTGATGCATTTGAGGTTAGACACTGGGGTACTGACCTTTTGAGGGATTCATTAGAGAAAGTGAAATCTATTCAAGAAAAGCTTTTAGCGGCGCAAAGTAGGCAAAAGGAATATGCGCATCGAAAAGTTAGAGACTTGGAGTTCATGGTGGGTGAACAAGTCTTGTTGAAGGTTTCGCCCATGGAAAGGGGTGATGCGTGTTGGTTTGGTAAAAGAGGTAAGCTAAGCCAAAGGTACATTGGACCATTTGAAGTACTTAAGCGAGTAGGGGAGGTGGCTTACGAATTAGCCTTGCCTCCAGGGCTGTCCGGAGTGCATCCGGTCTTTCATGTGTCTATGTTGAAAACATACCATGGGGATGGAAACTACATCATTCGATGGGATTCAGTTCTGCTTGATGAAAATTTGTCGTATGAGGAGGAGCCTGTTTGCCATTCTAGATAGAGAAGTCCGAAAGCTGAGGTCAAGGGAGATTGCATCCATCAAAGTTCAATGGAAGAATCGACCGGTGTTGAAGAGGCTACTGGGGAGAAGGAGGCTGATTATGCGAGAAAGATACCACACCTGTTTACAGATTCAGGTACTCCTTCTCGCCTTGTTTTCCTTCCTGTGATCGTTCGAGGACGAACGATGGGTAAAATTGGTATCTATTTTAACGACTGTTTAGTCATTTGAGCAGCAGATTTATTTCTGGAAAAAACTAGCTGAGACGACGGACCCCACGACGGACCGTCATGGGCACGACAGACCGTCGCAGGGTCTCATTTCAAAACACTTAGAAATTCTGAAATTGGGTACTGAAATCGACTCTCTGAACTTCGTGACAGAATGGCAGGACGGACCGTCGTGGGCACGACGGACCGTCACAGACTCTTTGGTGGAAATTGAGTCTCTGAACTCTGTGTCGGAGCAGCAGGACGGACCGTCGCAGGCACGACGGGCCGTCACAGGCTGCGTAATCCCAGTCTGGGTCGGATTTCTTTAAATGTTTTAAGGGACGTTTTTGACTATTCCTGCTTTAATTATAAAGTTCGTGGGTTAGTATTAATAACTCAATTTCTTGGGGGTTAAAAGTGGTAACCTTGAGTTAATTAGTGGGTCATTATTGTCATCTTTTATACTTAATTATATGCTAATTAGGGTAAAAGAAAGAGGGTTTGAATAAGAAAAATAAAAGAACAAAGAGAGGGAAAGAGAAATGAATTGGAGAGAGGAAGAAACGAGAAGAAGAACAAAGCTTTGGGAAATTGTTTGCTTGATCACTAATCTTCGGTGGAGGTAGGTATGGTTTTCACACTATTCGTAGTAAACTCTTAATAGTGAAGATATGTGTTGGTAGTATTGTAAACCTTTCTATATGCTTATTGTATGCTTGCATGAATATGATTATGTAATTGTGTGAATAAATAAGCATGATGAAGCTATTGAATCCCAAATCTTGAAAAGAAAACCTAATCTACTTTGTTAATGATGATGCCTTGGGTATAAAAGAAGGCTTGATGAACGAAAAGGGGTGAGATTTAGGGGATAGGGGGTGCCACGTTCCGGTTAACAGGATAGAAATAGAGGAGAGGATCGGGAAGCCACGGTGTTACGGTACCAGGATAGAGATGAGGATCGGAGTGTCTCACATTCCGGACACCAGGATAGTATATGGATCGGGTACCACGTTCAGGTACCAGGATAGAATGAGGATCGGAGTGTCACGTTCCGACACCAGGATAGTATATGGATCGGGGGGTGTCCACGTTCCGGTAAAGGATGTAGAATGAGGGATCGGAGTGTCACGTTCCGACACCAGGATAGTATATGGATAGGGTGCCACGTTCTTCCGGTAACAGGATAGTATATGAGGATCGGAGTGCCACGTTCCGGCACCAGGATAGTATATTGGAGCGGAGTGTCAAGTACGACACGAGGGAATAAAGATAATGAATCTGGCAATATGTTAATAAATTCAATCTAATGAACCTATTCCCAAATGAGTATGATGGGGTGTCGTGAGTCCTCATTGATGTGCTTGGTGTTATGACCAAGAGTTATGATAAGGACAAATTACATATCATCAACAACACTTTGGCAAATTACATATCCTCAACCACAACACTTTGACAAATTACATATCCTCAACAACAATACTTTGTCAAATTACACATCCTAAACAAAACCACTTTAACAAACTTCATATCCTCAATAACAACTCTAGTTTTCATCAATTACAAGTTTAACAGAAAGGCATTCACAAGATCAGCAAAACACAATATCAAGTTAACTAATGATAAGCATGTGCAACGCAGTTGAATGCAATGTCAAGTATAATAATCCATGTCTGACCTAGTGATACACACCCATTGTCTCTCAGCCCGAGAACCATGAG
Source organism: Solanum corneliomulleri (assembly GCA_027704805.1). Taxonomy (NCBI): domain Eukaryota; kingdom Viridiplantae; phylum Streptophyta; class Magnoliopsida; order Solanales; family Solanaceae; genus Solanum; species Solanum corneliomulleri. The sequence continues at coordinate 7,724 of JAKWIY010002014.1, read as the reverse complement.
GGATATATCTGTCCATGCATCTATCGTAGCGCACGATATGACCCTTGATAATAGTAACCATTGCGGTGCGTGATACGTTCTACGCCATATAGTATCCATCGTGGCGCGCGATTCTTCCCCCGAAATGTTTCATCCTCATTAAGTTCTCATTCTTTTTCAATGCAAATAAAACGTTCCACAACCATGTTTCAAAATAATTTAAATGACATGTTCACACAAATAAAGAGGATATAACCATTTTTCACAACATTGCATAATTCCCAAAAACACAATTATTATATCACACCAACAATGATTTAACAAGCCTCCAAACCTTTCTCAACCTATCACAAATAAACAATTAATCACATTTCTATTTATTACCCCTTTTTCATCGTTAGAACTATTCATAGTGGACAAGTCAACCCTCACAAAGTCCCATTACTCTCAAACATATACCACAAGGAAATACACGCATTCCATACACTTAATAAGAGATTAGAAATTCACTTGTCTCATATAGTAGTGACCATGTCAAACATTCTCAATCATCTTACTCTATTTATTCAAATTTTTTTATCCACCTACAATTAACTAGTCTGATCTCCATTACAATCGCACAAATACTCAATTTATCAAAATCTCTCCCAATACTTCGCTAAAGCTAAAACTCCTAGTACTAACAAACATCACAATTACACCAATCATTTACATTACTCTCAAATAGTCACTAGTACTAAAGTCTTCTTAGCAAGAACATTGTCGCCTCCAAAATTTTTGAATTATGACTCTCTTTCTTTCCATTTAAGCATTTCATGACAAATTCAGGTCACCCTTAAGACTTATAATGCTAATTTTAAATTTAAAAGTACATTACCATCAAAATACAACAATTAAATAGTACTCAATTTAACTCGACATAAATTCACACCATCATATTCCTCATACCAACACTTAAGAAATTCTTGCTCACTCCAATAATTTGAATGCCATAAGCTCATAACCTCTACTCACTATCAAATGTCTATGTAAGACATCATAACATTCTCTATCGTCCCATCAACAAAGTAGTTTTTATCTCCTCAAATCCTCATTAATTATGTAAAATTGTAGATCCACACCGTTGAACATAAATAAGTTACCTATCATAATTTGAACTATTTAGCTCCACATAAGAACACATAATCTTAGACCCCTTTTTCATCATTTGAACTATTCAACGTGGAGAAGTCAACCCTCACCAAGTCCCTTTACTCCAAAACATATACTACAAGGAAATACACGCATTCCATTTTGGGTCATGACGACACTCGTTTTATCCCACGAATACAAGTCAACCTAAAACTCCAGTATTACAATAAAATGCGGAAAATTTACTATCAACTTACATTATACCCCAAAACCTGGTTTTCACGTATATAAGTCTCTATAGTATTACAATTGAATCAAAAGAAAATATAAGTCACATACGACATTGTCTCTAGAGTACAAAAAAATCATAAACAAGAGTAAGGAAAGATGCTGAGATAACCAACAACTACCTCACAAATCTCCAGGAAACTTCGAAAAAGAAGAGAATTTATCATAAGGTTCCAGGATACTAACCTACAAAAATTGTAGAAGCAACAGGTGAGTACCAAACCACACGATAGTCAACAAGTAAACCTCTAAACTCAAGCTAAGGGGATGTAATACGGGTACACCTACCACCCCAATTGAACCTCCAAAACTACAACCTGCATAAAAATCAGTCCAACATAACAACTCACAATTTACATAGCACATAACTCAACAATAACACCTAGACAATTTACATATCCTAAACAACAACACTTGGACAAATTACATATCCTTAACAAAATTTTAACAAATTACATATCATCAACAACAACACTTTGAAAAATTACATATCCTCAACAACAATACTTTGCCAATTACATATCCTCAACAAAACCACTTTAACAAATTTTATACCCTCAACAACAAGCTCAATATTTATCAATTACAAGTTTAACATGAAGGAATTCACAAGATCAGCAAAACACAATATCAAGTTAACTAATGATAAGCATGTGCAATGCAGTTGAATGCAATGTCAAGTATAATAATTTATGTCTGACCTAGTGATACACACCCACTGTCTCTCAGTCCGAGAACCATGGAGGATATATCTGTCCATGCATCTATCGGGGCGCACGATACGACCCTTGATAATAGTAACCATTGCGGTGCGCGATACGTTCCTCGCCATATAGTATCCATCATGGCGCGCGTTACGTCCCTCGTAATGTTACATCCTCCTTAAGTTCTCATTCTTTCTAAATACAAATAAAACGTTCCAGAACCATGTTTCAAAATAATGTAAACGACATGTTCACACAAATAGAGAGGATATAACCATTTTCATAACATTGCACAATTTACAACAACACAATTATTATATGACTCCAACAATGATTGAACAAGCCTTCAAACCTTTCTTAACCCATCACACATAAACAATTAATCACATTGATATTTATTACCCCTTTTAGATCATTAGAACTATTCAACGTGGACAAGTAAACCCTCACCAAGTCCCATTACTCCCAAGCATAAACCACAAGAAAATACACGCATTTCATAGACTTAACAAGAGATTAAAAATTCACTTGCCTCAAATAGTAGAACAATCACTTTGGGACTTGATTCTTCCCTTTTTGTTTAATTTCCAACTGAAAACATTCTATTCAAATAAGTAACTACAATAAGCTTTTTGAAACTAACAGCACCTATATGTCTATCTTATACCCAAAATTCACTCAAATTTATAACAAAGTTCCCAAATATTGATTCCGATCAATAGGTCAAATATCATATTTTTTAAATTTCAAGTATAGCATTAAGTCATAATTTTCCAAATAATACAATCATAAAATTTTTCATATAATATAATATTCTAATATTTAACTACTTGACTCACTACATTAAACTTTGTATCATCTCTAAAAATTATGAAAGAAAAATCTGATTTGAAACAAATAAAGCTACACTATCGGTAGCTCTCACGAAAAAAATTACCCAGCCATGTAGTGCATCCTTACTATGCATATTTTTGCAAATCTAATTCCAGTTATTACTTCTCAATTAATACATCTATCATCATGCCATTATTGGCTATCAATTACTTGACCAAAGATCATGCCAATTAACCACCAAAAATTGATCCAAAAGAAAAAAATTTGCTATTCGAGTGTAGAAAAATAAAATAATCTATCCATCCAAAATTGTCTCCAAACATTTAAGGTTCCATGTAGAACTCAAATAAAATAATAGTAGGATTTATGCAATTAATTCACTTATTATAATATTTAGTGTAAAAAAAAATATTTTCCTCTTCATAGTAACAAAGATCAAACATTGGATTTATTACCTGGCCGTAACTCTACGGATTTTTCTTTCGTTGTTCCCTCACAGATGAGTTCTTGCCTCTTTTTTTTTTCTAAGTTATGACCCAACAATTTCCAACCCTAATAATTTATTTCCCTACATGGGTTAAATGGTATTAAACTAATTATAACTTAACCCATTAAATATTAATTAAAGTTTAGTTATTTAATAATTAACCATCAATTAGTTCACTCTAGTTACATGAATATTTAGAATTTCCAAAATTACCTACTGGGTCATTACATCTCATTACTATCTATCAAGATTATACCAATCTGGGCATAGCCCATACATCAATGTAAAAGTGCCCGGATAGGCTATACAATTCGTAATCAATTGAAAAGAGAAAGAACATTAGAGTCTTTAAACTAAAGCAACTTCATAAGCTCGATATTGGGCATCGCCCTCGTAAAGTGAGGACCTACCCACTTTGATGATTGAGAAATTCCAAGTCTTTTTTAAATTCGTCTCAAGGAACCTTCAACGACCGGAACCTAAATTGTTGGGGAAAGGAGAGAAAACGGGGTTAGTACACATGTACTATGTATGAAACCATATGCACATATAAGATCAAATCATGCTAAAAAGGGACATTTTATTAAAACATGCTATGTTACCTTTTGAAAGCCTTGTGCATAATCAAGCAAACCATATCAATAAACAAGACATATTCATTAAGTCCAAAGCATGTTCATCGCAAGAATAACCATACTAAGTCTATTTAAATTAACATGCATATCACATAGTTGGACACATATCTAAAGCAAGAAAATCACCCATGAACCCTTATTAAGTCCACAAGTGCAACTACTAAGCAAAATCCACTAACCTTACTCAGTCAAGTAACTCAACTAGAACCATGACCAATATCAAACTTGACATAACACATCATTTAAGAATACATATCACAATAATTTACCAATAAAGACCAAATACATATTCATATGGACAACAAACATCACATAATGTCATTACATGTAATATCATCATATACATATTATTTACATTTATTATACATACATAAGAACATCCTTCTAAGACTTCTCTCAAGGCTAACTAGTGCAATGTCTAGGTAGAGTCACATACCCCTACCTCTACTAAGCTAAACATCTTAGTTCATCCTAGATAGAGTTCATTCGTTACACCATTTTATCTTTTGGTAACTTTTTGCCTTAACCGACATATACCACATGAGCTAATTGTGGAATACGATGTCACGGAACCCTACACCAAAAGAAGGGTGACTACTTGACAAGGTAGTACCAATACATGAACATAGAACCTATGTGATCCACTAGCTAGTATTCTTATTTGGGCAACATAGTTTAAGAACTAGGAGAACGTGATTGCTATCGAAAGAACTGACGGCGGATAAAACAAACAAAGGAAAACTTAGTGAATGAAGAGGTAAAGTACTCGAGTTTCTTCCCTTTCTATATAATTAATATGTTAGTTGGAAGTCTGATTATTGATAATTTAAGGTTGATTGTTGGAATATTTAAAAGGGGAAAAGGACAAAACTCATTAATGGGGCCAACTGAAAGTGGAATGAAGGAAAATATGTAGTTATCAACAATAGTCCATGTAGAAAATTTGATTAGTTATTTAATTTCCTAAGAGCCTATCCATTATTTTATTGTTATAATTAAAAATGTATAATGACATTTATAATAAAGTAAGTGTGTCAGTGATGATTCACATGATGTTTTGCATCAATCTGGAAGTTTTCGATAAAATTGGAGATAAGAAACAGTGTAATTATTACTATAATATATTTTAGATCAATTTGTTATTGATCGAACTGAATGGTTAGCAGTTCATATATACATTTCCAATACAATCTACACTATAATTTCCAGTTAGATTAAGTCATGAAATTCTTGCGGTACTATTATACATTATCATTGGTTATGGATTAAGCATAGGATGTAAATTGAGGGTCAAAATATGATATAATTATCTTTTAACATAAAAGGGTGTTGGAATTGTTTTTTTCTTTGGATAGAATTAAGTATTGAATATACTATATTACATGAACACTATTAGAATGGTAATATTTGAGAAGTTGAAGCTTAACCCTAGGCTTGAAACTTATACGAATATGGCTGTTATTAGTTTTGAAATCTTATTGTGTTTCTGTACTTGAATAGATTGCATTAATTTAGAAGTTCAACGGAAATGGAAGGCTCATGTCCTAGAGTGAATTGTTGATTAATTGAGGCAAGTGGATTTATAAACCCTTGTTAATCGTATGAAATTCGTGTATTTCCTTGTGTGGTGTTGATAATGATTTGGTAACTTGTTGCTTATTTGTTGGTGTTGTATCTATGTTGTAAATTTTGCTTTGTTATCAAAATGTTTATCTTCTTATTTTTCATTTGAGCATGTCATTTGCAATGTATTTGAGACATGGTTGTGATAAGAGGATATACCATTTCGAGGGTCGTATCGTGCACCGTGATGGATATTATATTTCGAGGGACGTATTACGCGCATTGACGGTTACTATTCTCGAGGGTCATGTCGTGCACCACGAAAGATGCATGGACATATATGTCCCCCATGGGTCCCAGACTGAGAGACAACGGTTGTGTATCATTAGGGAAGACATGCATCACTATACTTGACATTGCATCTTATGCCATTACACAATTTTATTATTGATGAACTTGAACACATGTTTTGCTGATCTTGTGAGTGTTTTTCTGAAACTTTTGACTGTTGAATATTGAGTTGTTATTGAGAATGTGTAAACTGATAGACTGTGGTTATTGAGTTGTGTGTTTGGTAAACTATGAACTATTAGGTTGTAGCGTGGAAGGTTTGGATAGGGTGTAAGGAGTACTTGTATTTTGTTCACTTAATTTTTGTTTAGAGATTTGATTGATTGGTACCGCGTGGTTTGGTACTTAGCCCTTGCTTCCACAAATTTTTGTAGGTTACGAGCTTGGAACTTCGTGATACCTCTCATTCTCTTGGCTTTTGAGGCATCTTCTGGAGGATTGTAAGGTAGCTGCTTGTAATCTCAGCAACTTTTCTACTCCAGATTATGACTTTGTTTTTACTTGAAAAATAATTTCATTTTTAGACTCGTATTTTTACTTCAATTCTAGTATTTACATTAGAGGCTTGTGCACGTGACAACAAGGTTTTGGGGATTTAATCAAGTTGAATTGTTTTTGTATTAGTAAGTGTTATCAGGCTTTGGTTTTATTTCCACATTTTATAAAAATTATTGGGTTAGGGTGACTTGTCCTTGTGGGAAAATACGAGTGCCATAGCAACTATTTTTTGGATCCTGACGAAAAGGTATCAAAGAACAGGTTCATAAGACTCACTTGTATACAAGTCGAGTGTACGTAGAGTCTCAAGGATCAGTATGAAGACATCTGTACTTATCTCTAAGAGGCTATAAAGATTATTAGGAAATTTCCTTTTGTTTATTCTTTCTCTTCGTGCGTGGTTACCTTCTTTAGTATCGAGTTGTTGTATACTCTTTCGAAAGATGACAAGGACTAGAGCTAATGTTACTGGTGGTAGAGGGGAGGCACGTCCCGAGATAGTTGGGGAGGCCCTAGCTAGGGGTAGGGGTAGAGCTCGAGCTAGAGGTCATACTCGTGGAAAGACACTAGCCAGAGGTCGTGGACGTGGAGCAACACTTGTGAGAGATCGTGCTAGAGAGGTCTCTCCAGAGCCTCAGATTAATGACAGAGAGTACCAAGTTCCTCTAGAGCCTTCAGTATCACCTTTGCTTCAGTATACGTTATTAAGGATATTAGGTGTGTTGGAGGGCTTTACTCGAACCCAAGTGCAGCAGCAAGCTCTAGTTGTTCAGGATGCAGTGGGGCAGCTACTAGTGGATCTCGCGGTTCAGAATGATGTTGCACCAGCAGTTGGGGGTCAAGTTGCACTGGTAATTGTTTTGAGAGAATATGATCAGCGTAGGTATGAGAGATTTTGAAAGATAGACCCACCTCAGTTTTAGGGTAGGAAGAACTAGGACGCTCATAAGTTTCTGACTACATGCCGAGAGTTACTAGAGGTCGTTGGATTAGCTGAGTCACATAGGGTTTGATATGCTACACTCCAGCTTCGTGGCCTAGTGAGAGAGTGTTGGAGTACTTATCCGAGGGTTTTGCCAGTTGGATCTCCTCTAGAGACTTGGGAATGGTTTGCTAGCGCATTCCATGATCTTTTTATCCCTTGAAGCGTGAGAGAGAAGACAGAGAGGATGCACAGATTTGTGAGGGTATTGACTTTCTCTATCAGGTCAGTTGTGTTCCGGGCATTTAGAGAGGGGTTTTTTTCCAGTCCAT
>JAKWIY010002013.1:0-12249 GCA_027704805.1 Solanum corneliomulleri | reverse complement strand
AGAAGCTAAAATAAGTAAAAGAAATGGACCATGTCCGAACTTCAAGACATCAAGACGTGAAGGAGAGAATCCAGTCTGAGCTAGGAACAATAGCTCACCCTGAAATCTTATATGCTGAAGACTGGCTAGAGTTGCGGACGAGTCGAAGTCGATGGCACGTTTGTTGCACTCCACAAATAACAAAGAAAAAGAATACAAGTAAGGGTCAGTACAAGGAACACGTACTGAGTAGGTATCATCGGCCAACTCAAAATAGAAAGCAATATATATATCGAATAATAATATAAAATCAACTACAATACTCAACAGGTGACAACAACAAGTACAAGCACCATTGGCAACAACACCAAGCACACCTATGAGGACTCAAGCCTCCACACCATACTCATTTGGGAAATAGGTTCTTTAAATTTGAGTACATTAACATAATTCCAGATTCATTCTCTTTATTCTTCTTGTGTCGGAACGTGACACTCCGATCCCCTACTACTACGTGTCGGAACGTGACACTTCGATCCCCTAATACTACGTGTCGGTTTGTGACACCCGATCCCCTAATTCTACGTGTCGGTTCGTGACACCCGATCCCCTAATTCTACGTGTGGGTTCGTGACACCCAATCCCCTAATACTACGTGTCGGTTAGTGATACCCGATTCCATAATTCTACATGTCCGTTTGTGACACCCGATCCCCTAATATTACGTGTCGGTTCGTGACACCCGATCCCTTAATCTCATTACTTTAGTTCATCAAGCCTTCCTTTATGTCAAGGCATCATCATTAATAGGGAGGATTTTAAGGTTTAAGATTCAACAGCCTCATCATTCTAATCCATCACAATTACATAATCACATCATGCAACCACACAATTAAGCATATAGAAGACTTTACAATACTACCCAACACATATCAATCGCTATTTAGAGTTTACTATGAAATAGCATAAACCATAACCTACCTGCACCTGAGAATTGAAGTCAAGTAACTACTTCTCCAACGCCTTTCCTTTCCTTATTGCCTCCGAACCTTTCCAATCTATCAAGTATATATATGCACAATTTGTAAGTTAACGAGTCTATAAACACTCAAATTAGCCTATGTTTAGCCTAGACCCAAAAACTCACCTAATTATATAATCAATTTCCCAAAATTCAAACCTAAGGATAGATCTTAATTCCTTCCATTACCAACACTTTAATGAAATTCAAGTAACTCAATACACCTAATATTTAATTATCTATCTCAATATAATTAATATATATTCTATAATGTGATATCAATTTATTATAATATACAAAGATGAAAGCCACTGGTTACGAAACTAGTGGCCAACTAACAACACGTCCAGAACCTGAAGTTGGTTATCAACCATTTTACCACCTAAGTTTCTTCCTATAATGACTTGATTTTAATTTTCCAATTATATTCACCTAATCTTCATAATATAGCAATAGGCATAATCATAATGCTATAATATAATATAATTAACTAAGCACAATCACGTTACCACCAAGAGCATGAACACCCATTTATCCTAACCTTTAAATCTATCATATGCTGCCAATATCATTCCCCAAATAGTCATCATTACCTATTAATTATCCATCCAAAACTTTGACCATTATTACTCAATATTATCCATCAAACTTAAAAAGAAATTCAACAAAAGAATTAAATAATAACTCTAATTTGTTTCTCCCATATTCCAAGTATAATTTATAGTACAAAATTGGATAATAACTTAACAGTAAAAAGCCACCACAAGTAAGTTGCGAACAAACCACAGAAGGTTTGAATCGTTACTTTCCAATGAAACTCATTCTTTTCAATTTCTCATCTCCTAATTACAATAACATAATTATAATAATCATAAGACATTTTTTCATATTCATTAGTAGATATAATATTACCTGTATTTTTTCTTTCAATGACGCCGCCGGTAAAAATTCTTTGTTGTCACATTTGATTCTTCCTTCTTCTTTGTTTTTCAGATTATTATTATTTTTTAACCCTAGTTTTTATATAATCAATTATTAAAGTGATAAAAGTGACCCCTATTAATTTTAATATTATTTTTTCTACCCACTAACTAAATAAATTATTAAAACTACCCCACTAATGTCATAATTACAATTATGAAATAGTTCAAAATACCCATTTAGAATCAAACGAAAATATTTCATGAAACACAAGACTTAAGCTCTCAAAACGACCAAAAGGGTCATTACATGAGGTCACTATTTTATTATATTATTTAACTTTATATTTTAATAAAGAGACCTCATTAGGTCGCTGAGATATTATTTAATTTAATTTAATAGTATTTTAAAGGAGAGACCTCATAAGGTCTCTTTTCTACATTTATTTTTTAGCGACCTCGTGAGGTCTCTATAATGAAATTTATGGAAAATATAATGCAAAAAAGAGACCTCATGAGGTTCCTTTTTTGCATTTATAAAATATAAAATGTTAAATAGAGACCTTATGAGGTCTCTCTATAATGAAATATCTAGAAAAATTAATGCAAAAAAGAGACCTCATTAGGTCTCTTTTTTTTTTGGAAAAAAAAAACTGGCAGCTAATTATTATTTTCGCGGCTTCTCATCACCAGTCATTTTAATTCAGTACCAAAATCAAGCTCAAAGAGCTTCCAAAAATTAATTGAAGTAATACATTTTAAGTCTAATTAGTTCAGTTTTGACTTAATTCCAACACTATATTAACCAATGTAACTTATTAACCAACTTAACAACTTTCAAAGTCTAACTAGTTTATTTTTAACTTAATTTCTTATACTATCATAACAAGTTTAACTTACCGAACAACTTAACAAATTTCTAAGTTTAATTAGTTTAGTTTTACCTTAATACTAACACGATAGTCACAAAATTAACTTATTAACCAACTTAACAAATTTCTAAGTTTAATTAGTCTAGTTTTAACTAAATTCTAATACTATTGTAACAAGTTAACTTATTAACCAACTTAACAAATTTCTAAATCTAATTAGTTTAGTTTTAACTTAATTCAAACACTATAGTCACAAATTTAACTTATTAACTAACTTAATAATTTTGTAAGTCTAATTAGTTTAGTTTTGACTTAATTCCAACACTATAGTAACCAATGTAACTTATTAACCAACTTAACAACTTTCTAAGTCTAACTAGTTTATTTTAATTTAATTTCTTATACTATAGTAACAAGTTTAACTTACCAAACAACTTAACAAATTTCTAAGTTTAATTAGTTTAGTTTTACCTTAATACTAACACGATAGTCACAAATTTAACTTATTAACCAACTTAACAAATTTCTAAGTCTAATTAGTCTAGTTTTAACTAAATTCTAATACTATAGTAACAAGTTAACTTATTAACCAGCTTAACAAATTTCTAAATCTAATTAGTTTAGTTTTAACTTAATTCAACCACTATAGTCACAAATTAACTTATTAACCAACTTAAAAAAAAATTAAGTCTAATTAGTTTAGTTTGACTTAATTCCAACACTATAGTAACCAATGTAACTTATTAACCAACTTAACATCTTTCTAAGTCTAACTAGTCTATTTTTAACTTAATTTCTTATACTATAGTAACAAGTTTAACTTACCAAACAACTTAACAAATTTCTAAGTTTAATTAGTTTAGTTTTACCTTAATACCAACACGATAGTCACAAATTTAACTTATTAACCAACTTAACAAATTTCTAAGACTAATTAGTCTAGTTTTAACTAAATTCTAATACTATTATAACAAGTTTAACTTATTAATCAACTTAACAAATTTCTAAATCTAATTAGTTTAGTTTTAACTTAATTCAAACACTATAGTCACAAAATTAACTTATTAACCAACTTAACAAATTTTTAAGTCTAATTAGTTTAGTTTTGACTTAATTCCAACATTATAGTAACCAATGTAACTTATTAACCAACTTAACAACTTTCTAAGTCTAACTAGTTTTTTTTTAACTTAATTTCCTATACTATAGTAACAAGTTTAAATTACCAAACAACTTAACAAATTTCTAAGTTTAATTAGTTTAGTTTTACCCTTAATACTAACACGATAGTCACAAATTTAACTTATTAACCAACTTAACAAATTTCTAAGTCTAATTAGTCTAGTTTTAATTAAATTCTAAGACTATAGTAACAAGTTAAACTTATTAACCAACTTAAAAAATTTCTAAATCTAATTAGTTTAGTTTTAACATAATTCAAACACTATAGTCACAAAGTTAACTTATTAATCAACTTAACAAATTTTTAAGTCTAATTATTTTAGTTTTGACTTAATCAACACTATAGTAACAAATGTAACTTATTAACCAACTTAACAACTTTCTAAGTCTAACTAGTTTTTTTTTAACTTAATTTCTTATACTATAGTAACAAGTTTAACTTACCAAACAACTTAACAAATTTTTAAGTTTAATTAGTTTAGTTTTACCTCAATACTAACACGATAGTCACAAATTTAAGTTATTAACCAACTTAACAAATTTCTAAGTCTAATTAGTCTAGTTTTAACTAAATTCTAATACTATAGTAACAAGTTTACCTTATTAACCAACTTAACAAATTTCTAAATCTAATTAGTTTAGTTTTAACTTAATTCAAACACTATAGTCACAAATTTAACTTATTAACCAACTTGACAAATTTTTAAGTCTAATTATTTTAGTTTTGACTTAATTCCAACACTATAGAACCAATGCAACTTATTAACCAACTTAACAACTTTCTAAGTCTAACTTGTTTATTTTTAACTTAATTTCTTATACTATAGTAACAAGTTTAACTTACCAAACCACTTAACAAATTTCTAAGTTTAATTAGTTTAGTTGTACCTTAATACTAACACGATAGTCACTAATTTAACTTATTAACCAACTTAACAAATTTCTAAGTCTAATTAGTCTAGTTTTAACTAAATTCTAATACTATTGTAACAAGTTTAACTTATTAATCAACTAAACAAATTTCTAAATCTAATTAGTTTAGTTTTAACTTAATTCAAACACTATAGTCACAAATTTAACTTATTACCCACTTAACAAATTTTTAAGTCTAATTAGTTTAGTTTGACTTATTCCAATACTATAGTAACCAATGTAACTTATTAACCAACTTAACAACTTTCTAAGTCTAACTAGTTATTTTTAACTTAATTTCTTATACTATAGTAACAAGTTTAACTTACCAATCAACTTAAACATTTCTAAGTTTAATTAGTTTAGTGTTACCTTAATACTAACACGATAGTCACAAATTTAACTTATTAACAACTTAACAAATTTCTAAGTCTAATTAGTCTAGTTTTAACTAAATTGTAATACTATAACAACCAGTTTAACTTATTAACCAACTTAACAAATTTTTAAATATAATTAGTTTAGTTTTAGCTTAATTCAAACACTATAGTCACAAATTTGACTTATTAACCAACTTAACAAATTTTTAAGTCTAATTAGTTCAATTTTGACTTAATTCCAACACTATAGTAACCAATGTAACTTATTAACCAACTTAACAGCTTTCTTATTCTAACTAGTTTATTTTTAACTTAATTTCTTATACTATTGTTACCAAATAGCTAAACAAATTTCTAAGTTTAATTAGTTTAGTTTTACCTTAATACTAACACGATAGTTACAAATTTAACAAATAATTATTTCTAAAATTTAAAGCTAAGTGTCAACACTAGATGGACACAAATTGATTTTCAAAAGAAAATTAATTTTGTCATCAATAGGATCAACTAGAGTTGGTACTTATACTTAACAAATAATTATTTCTAAAATTTAAAGCTAAGTGTCAACACTAGATGGACACAAATTGATTTTCAAAGAAAATCAATTTGGACATCAATAGGATCAACTAGTGTTGGTTCTTAAGTTTAACAAATAATTATTTCTAAATTTAAAGCTAAGTGTCAATACTAGATGGACACAAATTGATTTTCAAAGAAAATCAATTTTGTCATCAATAGGATCAACTAGTGTTGGTACTTATGCTTAAACAATATATTATTTCTAAATTTAAAGGTAAGTGTCAACACTAGATGGACACAAATTGATTTTGTCATCAATAGGATCAACTAGTGTTGGTACTTAAGCTTAACAAATAATTATTTCTAAATTTAAAGTTAAGTGTCAACACATATTTAAAGCTAAGTATCAATATTAGATGTTACAACACATATTATAGAAAACAATTGTACTTCAACTTTATAAAATTTAGAATTACCATACCTTATCTCCTACTTTGATTAAATTAAAGAAGTAGTATAATCTTGTATCAACTTTTTTAGATTTTGAGCTTCCTTAGTGGTCTAGCAAGAAAAATGTCACGACCCAAAACCGAGCCGCGACTGACACCCACATTTTACCCTCCTATGTGAGCGAACCAACCAATCTAACTTTAACATTTCAATGTATATCAACAGAAAATAATGCGGAAGACTTAAACTCATTAAAAAAACCAATTCAATGACTATTAAAATTCAACATCTATTATTTCCCAAAATCTGGAAGTCATCACCACAAGAACATCTATCCTCAAATACTAAAACTAAGAGTATCTAAGAAAACAAAAACAAGTACAAAAAGCTAGTCCATGCCGGAAATTAAAGGCATCAAGACTTGAAGAAGAAGACCCAGTCCAAGCTAGAAGCATTAGCTCACCCTGAAGATCCGGTGTGACGAAGACTGGCTAGAATCACTGTTGTGTGTGAGACGACGGCACGTTTGCTGCACTCCACAATTAACAAAGAAAAAACATAAAAGTAGGGGTCAGTACAACCACAAGTACTGAGTAGATATCATCGGCCAACTCAAAATAGAAGATAATATATATCAAGTAATATTATAAAATCAACTATGATGCTTAACATGTAGCATCAACAAGTACTATATCATTAACAATTACCGTTAAGTTCACACATGAGGACTCAAGCCTCAATACCATACTCATTTGGGAATTGGTTCATTAGATTGAGTATATTTCATTATCTTTCAAGATTCATTATCTTTCTTCTTCTTGTGTCGGTACGTGACACTCCGCTCCATATATATCCTGGTGTCGGAACGTGACACTCCGATCCATATTCTATCCTGGTGCCAGAACGTGGCACTCCGATCCTCATTTATCCTGGTACCGGAACCTGGCCACCGATCCATATTCTATCCTGGTGTCGGAACGTGACACTCCGATCCATATTCTATCCTGGTACCGGAACGTGGCACCCGATCCATATTCTATCCTGGTGTCGGAACGTGACACTCCGATCCTCATATTCTATCCTGGTACCGGAACGTGGCACCCGATCCCCTAACTCATCAAGCCTTCTTTTATACAAAGGCATCATCGATCTCATTATATAATATATCAAGCCTTCTTTTATACTAAGGCATCATCATTCTCATTATATAATTTATCAAGCCTTCTCTCATACTAAGGCATCATCATTAACACGTGAATTAGGGTTTCTTTCAAGATTTTGGATTCAATAACTTCATCATGCTTATTTTATCACAATCACAAAATCATATTCATGCAAGCATACAATTAAGCATATAGAAGGGTTTACAATACTACCAACACATATCATTCGCTATTAAGAGTTACTACAATATAGCATAAAACCATAACCTACCTTCACCGAAGAATTGAATTCAAACAAGCAAATCCTCAAGCTTTGATATTCCTCTTCGTTTCTCCTCTCTCGGTCAATCTCTCTTTCTCTTGTTTTTCTGTTTTCTTTATTCAAACCCTCTTTCTTTTACCCTAATTAACATATAATTAAGTGTAAAGGATGACAATAATAACCCACTAATTAACTTAAGGTTACCTCTTTTAACCCCCAAGTAATTAGACTTATTAATTAACCCTCTAACTTTATAATAAGGAAAGAATAGTCCAAAACGTCCTTAAAAGTGTAAAGAAATATGATTCCGACTGGGATTACGCAACCTGTGACGGCCCGTCGTGCCTGCGACGGTCCGTCATACAGGTCGTCGTAAGGACTTGAACTCCATTTTCACTAAGGAGTCTGTGACGGTCCGTCACACCTGTGACGGTCCGTCCTGCACTTCCGTCACGACGTTCAGAGACTCGTTCTTCATACCAAATTCTCAAGAGTTGAAGTGTTTTGCAACGGGAGCTCACGACGGTTCGTTGTAGCTGTGACGACACATCCTGCAGGTCCATCATAGATTACAGAGAGTCGATTTTAATACCCAAATTTAAGAATTCTAAGTGTCATGGAACGAGACACCCTCGACGGTCCGTCGTGCCCATGACGGTCCGTCGTGCCCACGACGGTCCGTCGTGGTGTCCGTCGTCTCAGCCAGTTTTTCCAGAAATAAAATCTGCTGCTCAAAACGACTAAACAGGTCGTTACAATAGATACCAATTTACCCATCGTTCGTCCTCGAACGATCTAAAGAAGAAAAGCAAGGGTGGAAAGGAGTACCTGAATCTGTAAACAGATGTGGGTATCTTTCTTGCATATCCGCCTCCTTCTCCCAAGTAGCTTCTTCAATCGGTCAATTCTTCCATTGAACTTTGATGGATGCAATCTCTCTCGACCTCAACTTGCAAACCTCTCTATCTAAAATAGCAACCGGTTCCTCCTCATAAGTCAAATTCTCATCAAGCAAAACTGAATCCCAACGGATGATGTAGTTTCCATCCCCATGGTATCTTTACAACATGGACACATGAAATACCGGATGCACTCCGGACAGCCCTGGAGGCAAGGCTAATTCATAAGCCACCTCCCCCACTCGCTTAAGTACTTCAAATGGTCCAATATACCTTGGACTTAGCTTGCCCCTCTTTCCAAACCGCATCACCCCTTTCATGGGTGAAACCTTCAGCAAGACTTGTTCACCTTCCATGAACTCCAAGTCTCTAACCTTTCGATCCGCATATTCCTTTTGTCTACTTTGAGCTGCTAAAAGCTTTTCTTGAATAGCTTTCACCTTCTCCAAGGAATCCCTCAACAAATCAGTACCCCAATGTCTGACCTCAAACGCATCAAACCAACCGATGGGAGACCTACATCTCCTTCCATACAATGCTTCAAATGGAGCCATATCAATACTGGAGTGATAGCTATTATTGTATGAAAACTCTGCCAAGGGTAAGAAGTTATCCCAATGGCCACCAAATTCTATCACACATGCACGAAGCATATCCTCCAACACTTGAATCGTTCGCTCAGACTGACCATCGGTTTGAGGATGAAATGCAGTACTAAGGTCCAATCTAGTACCTAATTCAGCATGTAAGGTTCTCCAAAATAGAAGAAACTGCGTACCTCTATCAGATATGATGGAAAGTGGAACCCCATGTAACCGAAGATTTCTGAGATGTAGATTTTGGCCAATTTTCTGCATTGTAGGTCACCTTGACCGAATGAAGTGAGCAGATTTGGTTAATCTGTCCACAATTACCCAGATAGATCAAACTTCCCCAATGTCTTTGGAAGACCAACCACGAAGTCCATTGCAGTTCTCTCCCACTTCCATTCAGGAATGGGCATTCTTTGAATTTTTCCTCCGGGCCTCTGATGTTCGTACTTTACTTGCTGACAGTTCGGACATTTGGAAACAAAATCCACGATATCACGCTTCATTCTTTTCCACCAAAAGTGTTGTTTTAAGTCACGGTACATCTTGGTTGCACCAGGATGTATAGAATATCCGGAACTATGAGCCTCTGTAAGGATAGTGTAGATCAAATCATCAATACGGGGCACACATACTCTTCCCTTAATCCTCAGAACGCCTTCGTCATCAATTAGTGCTTCCTTAGACTCTCCTCGCAACTTTATCTCGGATCGATCAATTTCTCATGCTACAACTGCTTTCCCTTAATTTTGTCAAGGAAGGAAGATCTTGCCTCCACACAAGCTAACATCCTCCCTTCTCATTTATTTTTAAACTCATAAGTCATTAGCCAGATTCTGAACCTCTCTAGCCAATGGGGTCTAGAAACTTCAAATGAGCTAGACTTCCCATGCTTCCGGCCTTTCTACTTAATCATCCGCCACAACATTTGCTTTCCCGGATGATACAAGATAGTGATGTCGTAGTCCTTCAGTAGTTCCATCCATCTCCTCTGTCTCAAGTTCAAATCTTTCTGAGTAAAGACATACTGTAGGCTACGATGATCCGTATAGACCTCACACTTAACCCCATATAGATAGTGCCTCCATTGCTTAAATGCAAATACTACCGCGGCCAACTCCAAATCATGGGTCGGATAGTTACGTTATGCACCTTTAATTGCCTCGAAGCATAAGCATCACATTCTCTCTTGCATTAGCACTGCAACACCCAACCCCGAATAGATGCATCACAATACACGATGAGTTTTTTACCCTCTACTGGCAAGGTAAGAAAGGGGGCAGTAGTCCAACAAGGTCTTGAGCTTCTGAAAGCTTTCCTCAACTCCTAACGACCATACAAATGAACATTCTGCTTAGTCAAGTTCGGTAATTGGGAACAATGGAAGAGATCCCTTGACAAACCGGCGGTAGTAGCTAGCCAAACCAACAAAACTCCTTATTTTTTGACACGTTTTGTGGGTCTTACCCAATTCTTCACTGTTTCGATCTTAGAAGGATCCACCATCACTCCATCCTTAGAAACCACGTGTCCAAGAAGGCACTGAATCTAGTCAGAACTCACACTTGGAGAATTTGGCATAAAGCTTTTCTCCCTCAACATTCCATACTTCTCAATGCTCCTCATGTTCCTTCTTACTTTTAGAGTATATCAGTATATCATCAATAACAAACTATCACAAAGAGATCCGTATGGTTTAAAAATCCCGTTCATCAAGCTCTAAAGCCGCAGTGGCATTAGTAAGACCAAACGACATTACCACAAATTCGTAGTCCCATACCTATTTCGCAAAGCAGTCTTGGCACATCCGTTGCTCGTATTTTCAATTGGGATACCGGATCTCAAGTCAATTATAGAGAAGACACACGCACCTTGTAACTGATCGAACAAGTATCAATGCGAGGAAGAGGACACTTGTTTCTAAATGTTACCTTGTTCAGTTGTCTATAGTCTATCCACATCCGAAAATCCCATCCTTCTTCTTCACAAACAAAACCGGAGCACCCCAAGGAGATGCAACTTGGTCTAATGAAGCCTTTGCTCAACAACTCTTGAAGTTGAGCCTTTAACTCTCTTAATTCAGCAGGAGCCATTCTATAAGGGGGTATAGAAATGGGGCGAGTACCCGGTTCAAGATCAATACAGAAGTCAATATCCCTATCCGGTGGCATACCAGGAAGATCTGCAGGGAACACATCCAAAAACTCACGGACTACCGAAACCGACTCGATCGAAGGTACTTGGGTAGTGTCATCCCTGAGATGTGCCAAGAAAGCTAGCAACCCTTACTAACCATCTTCTGAGCACGAATAAAGGACACGATACAACCGGATTGGAAGTGTAGTCCGCCCTCCCACACTAACGGGTCTGCCCCAGGCTTGGCTACGTCACCGTTTTAGCATTACAATCCAAAATCGCAAAATTCGGAGAAAGCCAAGTCATACCCAGAATTACATCAAAGTCACCCATTCTAAAATAACCAATCTACATAAGTGTTGCTCCCCACAAAATTCACCAAACAAGACCTATATACCTTTTCAACTATCACAGACTCACCCATCGGAGTAGACACACGAATAGGTAAATGCAAAATTCACAATGTAAATTAAGACCATTAGCAAATGAGGAAGATACATATGAAAATGTGGATCCAGGATCAAACAATACGGAAGCCATGCAATCACAATCAAAATATTACCTGTGATGACACCATCTGATGTCTCCGCTTCAGATCTCCCAGGAAAAGCGTAACATGGGCCCTTTCGTTTGTCTGCCCGGGCCCTACCATGTTGTGATGTAGGGGCTCCAGTTTCCCTTCACCTCTGCCGTTGTTTGGTGACCACCATTACCTCGGCCACCACGCCCTCCAGAATAACGGCCTCTACCATGACCACCTCTACCTCTAGCTAGTGGGGTTCTGTACTCTGTTTTGGCAATACCTCTTAATGTGTCCATCTCCCCACATCCATAACATTCTCTGGGTTCAAGCATCGGCCTCTCAGAGAAGTGTTGACCGGTCTGAGGTGGACCCCCAACTACAGTCTGTAGTGAAGACTGAATTGGTCGAACTGAGTAGCCTCCAAAACTCTGTCCTCTAGTA
>JAKWIY010002012.1:0-12279 GCA_027704805.1 Solanum corneliomulleri | reverse complement strand
ACCTAAAACTTTATTCCTAATAAGAATTAAGACCAAAAAATTCTTTTTCTTTGTAGAACATTTCTTATTTCATTCTTAGTAATTTTCAAGTATTTTTTTTGGTTAGAAGTTACCATATGTCTTTCTCAGCCCAGTTGGCAATTTTGACAAATAGTAAGTAATAAATTTGATGTGATGTAACATTATTTTCACATGAACCAATAATACTATTTATATTTAACAACACTTTAAGTTATACATATAGTGACATTTTAATAAAGTCCTCTACAGTATTTACTGAATTTCTATATTTACATTTGTCTTTGAACAGATTGTTTGAAACGATTATACACACAAAAAGAATTAAAAAAAAAAAAAACTCTGAACAAATAATATGTCCCTTTGTTGTTGTTTTTAAAATAATTATATCCTTATTCTTAGGTGGTGAAAGTAAAAAAAATGATTTACTTTTTTGATGATTTCGTATTGATATCTTATTTTCTTCGTTTATATTGTTAGTCTTAAGGTCAAATAAAAGAAGAAAAATTATTGAGGATAAATCGAGAATAATCTCTATACCCTATATAGATAAGAGTAAAGATGTATATATTTTATCCTTTTCAGACTTCACTTAAAAGGATTATATTAAGTTTGTTGTTATTTTTTTGCTAGATTGGTGGTATATTAGAATAATTCTAATTTATTTGCTCGAATATTTATTTTTAAAATTGACATATATAAAATATTTGAAATTTAGTTATCTCAAATTAAAACTTTAAATTGAGGTCTTAATTTTAAATCTCGAATTTGAAAAGAATTCTAATTCAAAACCAATGTTTTGAAGGAGGAGGAGGAGTACGAAATGATCAAATCTGACTAAATTTAAAATAGGCTTTACTAATAAAGTGATATATTTTCAATTCACCTTTAAAATCAAAGGTGAAACTAATTTGTAATAATATATTAAGTTCAAGTGAATTTGGAATATAGCTTTTATTTTAACCATGTATACGTATTAAGAAGTTCATTAAATGCTTATAAATTTCATGATACACTCAATTATTGTTTTATATATTTTAAACTTTGGGAAAATGCATAAGTATTATTCAACCTATGTCTGAAATTCTAAAGTCTTATTATCCCTGAATTTATTTTATAAATAACTAGTAAACTTAGCGTGATAAAAAATTATTCGTTAAATTTGCTAACTAACTAATTTTTTGAATAATTGAGTACTAAATATATTTCTAAAGATTCTTTATAGTCTTTAAACCAAATATATCAAATTTTAAGTCTTAATTCAATTTATTATTTGTACTTAATTATAACTTTTGTAATTTTAAATTACTTAAGAATTTTCTATATCATGAAAAAAAATTAAATTTATTCTCTTTATATTAATAAGAAAAAAATTCTAAATTTATTCTCTTTATTTTAATAAGAAAAGTAAATTTAATGTATTTAGTCGAACACTTTATGAAATTTAAAAATTAATTTAATAATATAATAAGCTTAATGTAAATATATTTAATAAATATTTTTGCACGAAAAAAGGTGTTTTTTCTAATATTTATTATTTTCCTTCAAAATTTATTGTTCTTTTCTTTAGTAATGACTTTTTCTTTCCCATCTTTCACTAATCTTAGATTATGAAATGTTTGTAAATTATTTTCTATCTTGACTAATTTTACTATGATTATAATATATTGCCTATTATTTATATGAATAGATTGAAAGATATATAATCTCAATTACGCAAAGAATATAAAGTATTCAAATAATTAAACTCAAACTATATATATGTATTAACTAAAATATAACTTTAAACTTACCTATATTCTAGTTATAGTTACTTATTCTAACAGGTAAACAGAAATAAAAAATGTGGAATTTCCTGATCCTCAAGATTGATTTCATTATTCACAATAAAATATATATAATATTGAAACAATAAAAAAAACCCTGAAAGATAATGAACAAAACGATTCAAGTTTTCAAAGTTAAAAATAATTTATCTGAAACTTCAATTATATTATTTAGTGTATGAATAAATTATAGTTAGATAAATAAATTAAAAAATCCTTGTTGGAGTACCAAAAAAAAAATAGAATAAATTAAAATTAAACAAATAAATAAAATAATCTTTGTAGGATTATCAAAGAAAATTATCCTAGCCTCTAATATTCAATTTGTACACACTCTCAATATTCACCACACAATTGAAGATTAATGGACATAAACAGTAACTTAGGGGTTCCTTTTTCTAGTGAGTTTATCAAATTTAAACTTAAATCCCTAAATATTGTCATATGTTCATCTTGTCTTCCATTATAAACAATAAAGATTATTTACATAAAAAATGCGCAGAATAATAAGTACAATAAAATCATCAATAATAAGGAAAAAAGCAACAAAAAAAAAAAGAACAAAAAAGAATATTGTAAATAAAAGACATCAAACAAACTGAAATGAAAAGAGTAACATGAGTGAAATATTATACTCATCAAGATTGAATTTGAATTTCCAAAATTGTCATATACCCGTCTTCTCTTCTACATTGTTAAGTGTTACAATAGAAGTTAGTCACAAATAATCTATATATTATAAAATTAGACATAATCAAAGTGATGTACCTTGGTAACACAAATTAGATATTGTTATCATTGAATTTGAATTCCCAAAATTGTCATATGCTCATCTAATCTTCCGCATTGTACAAGTTAGTAACATATAGACTATATATTATAAAATTAGACATAACCAAAGTTATGTACTTTAGTATAAATATAATGAAGAAAGGAAAAATAAAATAAAAAAATTCTTGCATGGGTGAAGATGACGTGGTTCTAGTATTTATAGTAATCAATAAATTTTTAATTATTGAATAATATAAATTAAAAGAGTAATGGAGTAATTAATACGTAGAATTTTAACTTATATTGGTAAATAGTGTTTTAATTATAATTTAGTAATACTTTTAAGAAGGAATAGAGAAAGGTTTAAATATTTAGAGGGGTATATTGTAACGTACATATACCTAAAATAATAAAGGAATTAATGGAGGAATTTAAAGACAATGATCAATAGAGGGTATTTATTTAATTTAATTAATATATCAAGATGAAAATAAGAGAAAAAAGGTTTTAAAAAAGGACAAAATATATAAATACTAATGCTGGCCTATGAGAGCTGCCAATCAGCACTCTAATATATATATAATATATTATTATATATATATATATATATATATATAATATATATAGAGAAGAGAGAGAGAGAGAGAGAGATTTTCTACCCCTTTTTGACCATCGTGCATTAGCTTGAAAAAATGTTAACAGCATTGGGCCCACAAGAAATATCACATAAGTCGAAAAGAAGTAGGAAATTATTTATAAAATAAGTTCACGGGAATAATAGAACCTTAGTATAATATAATTATGTCTCTGAGATTTTGGACATAGATTGAGAGGTACTTGTGTCACGACCCAAAACCGAGCCGCGACTGGCACCCACATTTACCCTCCTATGTGAGCGAACCAACCAATCTAACACTTAACATTTCAATGTATATCAACAGAAAATAATGCGGAAGACTTAAACTCATTAATAAAAACAATTCAAAACTATTATTATCCCCAAAATCTGGAAGTCATCATCACAAGAACATCTATCCTCAAATTACTAAACTAAGAGTATCTAAGAAAACAAAAGCAAGTAAAAAGCTAGTCCATGCCGGAAGTTCAAGGCATCAAGACTTGAAGAAGAAGATCCAGTCCAAGCTAGAAGCATTAGCTCACCCTGAAGATCCGGTGTGACGAAGACTGGCTAGAATCACTGTTGAGTTGAAGACGACGGTACGTTTGCTGCACTCCACAAATAACAAAGAAGAAAACATAAAAGTAGGGGGTCAGTACAACCACACGTACTGAGTAGATATCATCAGCCAACTCAAAATAGAAGACAATATATATCAAGTAATATTATAAAATCAACTATGATGCTTAACATGTAGCAACAACAAGTACTATATCATTAACAATTACCGTCAAGTTCACACATGAGGACTCAAGCCTCAATACCATACTCATTTGGGAATTGGGTTCATTAGATTGAGTATATTTATCATCTTTCAAGATTCATTATCTTTCTTCCTCTTGTGTCGGTACGTGACACTCCGCTCCCTCATTATCTTTATTCCTCTTGTGTCGGTACGTGACACTCCGATCCCCTACTACTATGTGTCGGAACGTGACACTCCGATCCCCTAAATCTACGTGTCGGTTCGTGACACCCGATCCCTTAAATCTACGTGTCGGTTCGTGACACCCGATCCCCTAAATCTACGTGTCGGTTCGTGACACCCGATCCCTTAATTCTATGTGTCGGAATGTGACACTCCGATCCCCTAATTCTATGTGTCGGAACGTGACACTCCGATCCCCTAATCTCATTCTATCAATTCATCAAGCCTTCTCTTATACCAAGGCATCATATTCTCATTACTTTAGTTCATCAAGCCTTTTCTTATACTAAGGCATCATCAATCTCATTACTTAGTTTATCAAGCCTTCTTTATTACCAAGGCATCATCATTAACAAAGAGATTAGGGTTTTTCAAGATTTGGGATTCAATAACTTCATCATGCTCATATTATCACAATTATATAATCACATTCATACAAGCATACAACTAAGCACATAGCAGGGTTTACAATACTATCAATACATATCATTCACTATTAAGAGTTCACTACGAATATCGTAAAAGCCATGACCTACCTCCACCGAAGAATTTGATCAAGCAAGCAATTTCCCAAGCTTTGTTTCTTCTTCTCGTTTATCCTCTCTCAATTCGTTTCTCTTCCCTCTTCTTTGTTCTTTCTATTTTTCTTATTCAAACCCTCTTTCTTTTACCCTAATTAACATATAATTAAGTGTAAAAGATGACAATAATACCCCACTAATTAACTCAAAGTTACCTCTTTTATCCCTCAAGAATTTGAGTTATTAATATAAACCCACGAATTTTATAATTATAGCAGGAATAGTCCAAAACGCCCCTTTGAAACTTAACCAGAAATCCGATCCAGACTGGGATTACGCAACCTGTGACGGCCCGTCCTGCAAGTCGTCGCAAAGATCAGAGACTCCATTTTCACTAAAGAGTCTGTGACAGTCCGTCACGCCTGTGACGGTCCGTCCTGCACTTCCGTCACGACGTTCAGAGAATTGTTCCCAGTACCAAATTCTCAAGAGTTGAAGTGTTTTGAAACGGGGGCTCACGACGGTTCATCGTACCTGTGACAGTCCGTCCTGCAGGTCCGTCACAGAGTTCAGAGAGTCGATTTCAGTACTCAGATTTCAAAATTCCTAAGTGTTTTGGAATGAGACACCCTCGACGGTCCGTCGTGCCCATGACGGTCCGTCGTGGTGTCCGTCGTCTCAGCCAATTTTTCCAGAAATAAAATCTGCTACTCAAAACGACTAAACAGGTCGTTACAATAGATACCAATTTACCCATCGTTCGTCCTCGAACGATCACAAGAAAAGAAACAAGGGCGAAAAGGAGTACCTGAATCTGTAAACAGATGTGGGTATTTTTCTTGCATATCTGCCTCCTTCTCCCAAGTGGCCTCTTCAACCGGTCGATTCTTCCATTGA
The DNA here is from genome assembly GCA_027704805.1 of Solanum corneliomulleri. Taxonomy (NCBI): domain Eukaryota; kingdom Viridiplantae; phylum Streptophyta; class Magnoliopsida; order Solanales; family Solanaceae; genus Solanum; species Solanum corneliomulleri. Next base: position 6,639 of record JAKWIY010002012.1, on the reverse strand, counting down.
ACTTTGATGGATGCAATCTCTCTCGACCTCAACTTGCGAACCTCTCTATCTAAAATAGCAATCGGTTCCTCCTCATAAGTCAAATTCTCATCAAGCAAGACTGAATCCCAACGGATGATGTAGTTTCCATCCCCATGGTATCTTTTCAACATGGACATATGAAATACTGGATGCACCCCGGACAGCCCTGGAGGCAAGGCTAATTCATAAGCCACCTCCCCTACTCGCTTAAGTACCTCAAATGGTCCAATATACCTTGGACTTAGCTTTCCCCTTTTTCCAAACCGCATCACCCCTTTCATGGGTGAAACCTTCAGCAAGACTTGTTCACCCTCCATGAACTCCAAGTCTCTAACCTTTCGATCCGCATATTCCTTTTGTCTACTTTGAGCCGCTAAAAGCTTTTCTTGAATAGCTTTCACCTTTTCCAATGAATCCCTCAAAAGATCAGTGCCCCAAGGTCTAACCTCAAATGCATCAAACCAACCAATGGGAGACCTACATCTCCTCCCATACAATGCTTCAAATGGAGCCATGTCAATGCTGGAGTGATAGCTATTATTATATGAAAACTCTGCTAAGGGTAAGAAGTTATCCCAATGACCACCAAACTCTATCACACATGCACGAAGCATATCCTCCAACACTTGAATCGTTCGCTCAGACTGACCATCGGTCTGAGGGTGAAACGCAGTACTAAGGTCCAACCTAGTACCTAATTCCGCATGCAATGTTCTCCAAAACATAGAAGTAAACTGCGTACCTCTATCTGATATGATGGACAGTGGAACTCCATGCAATCGAACGATTTCTGAGATGTAGATTTTGGCTAACTTCTCTGCATTGTAGGTCACCTTGACCGGAATGAAGTGAGCAGACTTAGTTAACCTATCAACAATCACCCAAATAGAGTCATACTTACCCAATGTCTTTGGAAGACCAACCACGAAGTCCATTGCGATTCTCTCCCACTTCCATTCAGGAATGGACATTCTCTGAAGTGTTCCTCCGGGCCTCTGGTGTTCTTTTTTTACTTGCTGACAATTTGGACATTTGGCAACAAAATCAACAATGTCGCGCTTCATTCTACTCCACCAAAAGTGTTATTTTAGGTCACGGTACATCTTGGTTGCACCAGGATGTATAGAATATCCGGAACTATGGGCCTCTGTGAGGATGGTGTGGATCAAATCATCAACACGGGGCACACATACCCTTCCCTTAATCCTCAAAACACCTTCGTCATCAATTATTGCTTCCTTAGCCTCTCCTCGCAACACTTTATCTCGGATCTGGATCAATTTCTCATCGTTAAACTGCTTTCCCTTAATCTTGTCAAGGAAGGAAGATCTTGCCTCCACACAAGCTAACAATCCTCCCTTCTCATTTATTTCTAACCTCATAAGGTCATTAGCCAGAATCTGAACCTCTCTAGCCAATGGGCGTCTAGAAACTTGCAAATGAGCTAGACTTCCCATGCTTCCGGCCTTTCTACTTAAAGCATCCGCCACAACATTTGCTTTTCTTGGATGATACAGAATAGTGATATCGTAGTCCTTCAGTAGTTCCATCCATCTCCTCTGTCTCAAATTCAAATCTTTCTGAGTAAAGACATACTAAAGACTACGATGATCCATATAGATTTCACACTTAACCCCATATAAGTAATGCCTCCATTGCTTCAATGCAAACACTACCGCGGCCAATTCCAAGTCATGAGTCGGATAGTTACGTTCATGCACCTTTAATTGCCTCGAAGCATAAGCAATCACATTCTTCTCTTGTATTAGCACTGCACCCAACCCAGAATAGGATGCATCACAATAAACGATGAAGTTCTTACCCTCTACTGGCAAGGTAAGAATTGGTGCAGTAGTCAACAAGGTCTTGAGTTTCTGAAAGCTTTCCTCACACTCATCCGACCATACAAATGGAACATTCTGCTTAGTCAAGTTCGTTAATTGGGAAGCAATAGAAGAGAATCCCTTGACAAATCGGCGGTAGTAGCTAGCTAAACCAACAAAACTCCTTATTTCTGACACGTTTGTAGGTCTCACCCAATTCTTCACTGTCTCAATCTTAGATGGATCCACCATCACTCCATCCTTAGAAACTACGTGTCCCAAGAAGGACACTGAATCTAGCCAAAACTCACACTTGGAAAATTTGGCATAAAGCTTCTTCTTCCTCAATAACTCTAACACCATTCTCAAATGCTCCTCATGTTCCTTCTTACTCTTCGAGTATATCAGTATATCATCAATAAATACGATCACAAAGAGATCCAGATATGGCTTAAAAATCCCATTCATCAAGCTCATGAAAGCAGCAGGGGCATTAGTAAGACCAAACGACATTACCACAAATTCGTAGTGCCCATACCTAGTTCGAAATGCAGTCTTTGGCACATCCTTTGCCCGTATTTTCAATTGATGATAACCGGATCTCAAGTCAATTTTAGAGAAGACACAAGCACCTTGTAACTGATCGAACAAGTCATCAATGCGAGGAATGGGATACTTGTTCTTGATAGTTACCTTATTCAACTGCCGGTAGTCTATGCACATCCGAAAACTTCCATCCTTCTTCTTCACAAATAATACCGGAGCACCCCAAGGAGATGCACTTGGTCTAATGAAGCCTTTGCTCAACAACTCTTGAAGTTGTGCCTTTAACTCTCTTAACTCCGCGGGAGCCATTCTATAAGGGGGTATAGAAATGGGGCGAGTACCCGGTTCAAGATCAATACAGAAGTCAATATCCCTATCCGGTGGCATACCAGGAAGATCTGCAGGGAACACATCCAAAAATTCACGGACTACAGAAACCGACTCAATCGAAGGTACTTGGGTAGTGTCATCCTTGAGGTGTGCTAAGAAGGCTAAACAACCCTTACTAACCATTATCTTAGCACGAAGAAAGGACACGATACGAACCGGATTGGAAGTGTAGTCGCCCTCCCACACTAACGGATCTGTCCCAGGCTTGGCTAACGTCACAGTTTTAGCATTACAATCCAAGATCGCAAAATTCGGAGAAAGCCAAGTCATACCCAGAATTACATCAAAGTCAACCATTTCTAAGATAACCAAATCTACATAAGTGTTGCTCCCCACAAAATTCACCAAACAAGATCTATATACCTTTTCAACTATCACAGACTCGCCCACCGGAGTAGAAACACGAATAGGTGATACGCTCAAACTTACTTCTCAAATAAGAAGTAAAGCGGTCGCGTCAAGTAAATAACCCAACTAGTGAGGTTGGGATCGTTCCCACGAGGAAAATAGTCTAGACTTAACTTCAACTTGTTATTACTATTGTTCGGTTGATGACTTCCTTAGAAAGTAAAAGCATAAAAGGGGGGTTTGTATTTCCTAATAAGTAAAAATAACTAACGAACTTGACAGAGACACTTAACAGCTTTTAATTTTGGGTTTTAATCAATTAATCAAAGTAACTAGGGTTTACGTGTTCCCCACAGGTTCATAACTTGATAATTCTAACTATAACAATTCTTTCCTAGTATCTTGCATGCAAAGTGATAAGTTATGTATTTCTAAATCCTTGGTCCGGCATCTAGAAAATCTCACTCCGCACCTTGGTCCGGCTACGTGTGTTGCTTTCCTAACTCTTATCTTCACCTCATATTAAGCATCGTATTCGATATTTGACTAAGTTATTACCTCGTTCCAATCAATACTAGCCTATTAGATAGTATACACTAAATCTATGTTAATAATTCTTTTCCTATTATCTACCTCCTTGGTCCGGCAAGTAGCATTAAGGCGAGTTCTAACGTTGATCATCCGTTAAAAGGACTTCTAAGCGAAAGAAGTATTAATACATGCAAGACACTATTCTAGAATTGTTATTTTAGCTAGGGTTTATCTCATTATTTGCCTATGGTTCCCACAACCCTAGTTATGGAGTTTAGTTCCTCATAGCCATAAACACAATATTCAAATATGTTAAACAAGAATTCATGTACTTACTTTAATGAGAAAGAATAAAGTCCGAAAATTTGCTTGATTAATCACCAAAAATCACTTGTAAGAATCTCCCGATATCAAACACTATTACACAAAGTCTAATAATATAATGTCTAATCTCACAGAGTCTAACTATATGGAATTTAATAATCTAAGAGTCTAACCTCAAAAACGAGGTTTTTCGAACTATTTATAAAAAATAAAAACCTAATTAAACAAGGATTCTAATTACTGGAAATCTGCCAAAACGCGGCTGGGTCGACGGACCACGTGACGGACCGTCGTGGTCATGACGGACCGTCGTGGACTCCATCGTCCCATACTTGGTGCAATTCTTCTGCTGCTTTCTTCGTTCTCCTCGACGGCAAGTGTGACGGACCGTCACAGTCACGACGGTCCGTCGAGGGTCTTCGTTTCAAAATACTTCAACTCTTGGAATCTGGGTACAGGGATCACTTCTCTGATCTTCACGACGGACCTGCAGGACGGACCGTCATGGCCATGACGGACCGTCACAAGCTTCGTAGTCCCACACTTGGTCAGACTTCCCCATATTCCTTCAGCAGCTGCACTACGCTGCCACCTACGGACCGTCACAGGCACGACGGACCGTCATAAGCTCCGTAGGTGGTCTCTTCTGCATTTTTTTCACTCAAAATCTCCGCATTAAGCTCTGGACAGATTTCCTGCAAAACAAAGAGACACTTATATCAAAATTAGCACAAAAAGGCTTTCAGACACACTAAACTTAAGGAAAAAGTATTAATTATACCGTGAAACCACGGTATATCAACACCCTCAACTTAAATTCGTTGTTTGTCCTCAAGCGACGCACTATGACTCACTACACAATCTTTGTACAATAGTATTCATGTTTTATCCTTTGCAATCATTTGGCTATCAATCCCGATTAATCTCATCAAATCTATGCATGCTATCACTATTAGGCTTGAATTTTGTGGGATTCGAACATGACACAGACTCACCATGCACTAACACCTATCCTCTTCAATTTCTCACCGAGGTGCTAACAATTCCGGTATTGCAACTAGTGTCCTCACTTTAGAACAAAATCCTCATTTTTCACACAATGATTTCAGTTTGAGTATAAGGATTACATTTCAACACTCGCTCTCAGAACAAAGTCACACTCATTCATACCTATTGCCATAAGCTTGCCCTTATTTTCACTGCCTTAAGTTCGCTATACAACTCTTAGGATCACGATAGGACTTTTTTGTAGCTTGTAACGTAGGCTCAGAATCAGGTAGGGTATATTTAGGTATACTTTAGTGACTTTTTGCCCTCCTTGACATATCGGCTAAACCTTCCACTTTCTATCACTTTATCTCGCCCAGTTTCTCCTATTCTTTCACCTTGCTGTTTCCCTTCTTTCTTCATTTGTGTAAGTGACTCTTTTATTTTCTTATTTGTAATTCTTGAATATTTCCTTCTTCTTTTTTTCAACGAGTTCTTGAGTCACTTTACTTTTGTTCTTTCTCTCTCTTTGTTCTTTCAACCCCACTTTCCAGAGCATTCCTCAAAACAGCCACCCTCAACTCATGGCTTTGCCATGAGTCAAGGTACACAATACCCAAAGTCGGGTCAGGGCCATAAAGAAGGTTGTTTATACATTAGCCACCCTCAACTTATGCTTTTGGCATAAGCTGAGGTGCACATGTCCAAGGAGGGACCAGGGCCAACAGATTGTTCCAAGAAAAGATCAGTGGGGTGAAAAAGAAAGAATTTTTTTTTTTAGCTCAAATTATTTGGATCAAAGAAGGATAACTTTCATTTGGTTTCTTTTTTTAGGCTAGAAATGGGCTATATTGAATAAGGGCCTATGATCCTTTCCTAATTGTTTGTTACAGCTTACTTTTAGCAGGACTAACCAGGCAAGTTCTAGCTCAGTACCAATAGTGGACTATTCAACTTTCCTCACACTCACTTGACATCTCATCACTATACCAGATTATCAGATACCTAGTTGACTTGAAGATTTAGGGTAATGCAATGGTGTACTCTATTTCATGTTTAGAGCCACACAATTTCAGTTACTACGCCTAGTCATGCAACATTTTCCAGTTTTATCGGGATATCATTTTAGCCATCATGCTTCAGAGTTAAACTATGTACAAAAGATATAACGTGCCGGTTCAACAGAAAAAGTAATCAGTCTTTTGGGGGAAAAGAACACAGGCAAGAAAAACCCCAAAAGAGGATAGTGAGTTGGGCTACTCAGACTTCACCCTAACACTCACTTTCCATTTACCCCACCCCAACAAAAAGCATGCAATTGTCCCCAATGCATAAAAAATCTACAGATTAGAGGGGTAGGTGAAGCAAACCTGTGGCGCATAGCGCCGTCGATCAGCAAGCTGGTGGGTCGGTTTCCCAGACCCACAGCCTCTGCAATCTGGACACCCTCAGTGGTGTCCTCAGCAATCTGGACACCCTCAGTGGTGTCCTCAGCAACAACCGCACCCTCGTGCCTCCTGCGGTCTCTACAGTACGGGAGCTAGACGCCCCAGCCGCTATCTGCGATGCTCTGATCTGGTGTGCCTCCGCCTCAGCAATTGAGGCTCTCTTCGCGGCCTCCATCTCGCGGCGCTCCTTCTTCCTCGCTCGCGCCTCATCCTTTGATCGA
>JAKWIY010002011.1:0-12353 GCA_027704805.1 Solanum corneliomulleri | reverse complement strand
AGAGAAACTCATTCAAAAAACACATATTTGGCAACTAATTTCCAATACATATGATATTTATGATGTACACTTGTACAAACTATTATCATCCTTATATTAATGATAAAAAGGTTACCTTGTGTTATAATTAAAATAATACCAACAGTTTTGATCGTACATTATTACTTCGACCTGGCTAAAAAGCGCACCAAATTCTAGAAAAGTAGTGCAGTAATCTTGTAACACCTTGTATCAAAAACATACTCAAAATCAGCTTTTAAGAAATCTTAAGGTGCAATCTACGGTTGATATCAACGGACCGTATTCTAATCTACAACCTGTACTCGGCATTCGTCCTTTGAGTTAGAAGCCCCTTATAAAACTCAATCCAGAAAAAATTGACTAACAGTCGATCTACGGAGAAACCTATGATCCGTAAGTAAAACTGTGTCCATGTATCAAGACCCCATTTATACCAACCTCTAATAAGAACCACGATTAATCAGCACGGACGTTGTTCAATCTACGGTCTGTAGATTAAAATTTGCAGTCAATTAGGGGATAAGTGTTGTTTGATCAACTTCAACTGGTCAAAACTACTACAACAAAAGGAATTAGGTGTCGCATAACCTGTGAAATGACAGATAATTTGATTATCTTTCCGTATCCACCGAGTTTTCTAAAATCAAACCTCTGAGTACAAAGTTATGCCCAATTTAGTAAAGGCCTGTCGAGCAGACCCATTTTACGGAACCAAACGATGGACCGTCGATTGAATAACGGCTCGTAAATCCAGGTCGTCGTTTGGTCCAACATTGATTAGCTCATGGGCCTTTTTGTAACGACATGTTTAGTCGTTTTGAGCAGTAGAGTTTATTTCTGGTAATAACTGTCTGGGTCGACGGATCCCACGATGGACCGTCATGGGCACGACGGACCGTCGAGGGGGTCTCATTCCCAAACACTTAGATTCTGAAAATTTGGGTACTGAGATAGACTCTCTGAAATCACGACGGAATGACCAGACAGACCGTAGAAGGCACGACGGACCGTCACAAATCTTTCCACAGAATTAACTCTCTGAACTTTGTGACGGACCTGCAGGACAGACCGTCACAGTCATGACGGACCGTCACAGGCTGCGTAACCCTGACTGGGTCGGATTTCTGTTAAAAGTTTTTAAGGGGCGTTTTGGACTATTCATGCTTATAATTATAAATTTTGTGGGTTAATGTTAATAATTCAATTACTTGGGGGTTAAAAGAGATAACCTTGAAATAAATAGTGGGTTATTTTTATCATCTTTAATACTTAATTATATGACAATTAGGGTAAAAGAAAAAGGGTTTTGAATAAGAAAAATAGAAAGAACAGAGAGAGAAAGGGAGAACGAACGAGCGAGAGAAGAGAGAACGAGGAGGAAAGCAAAGACTTTGAGGAGTAGCTTGCGTGATCACGAATTCTTCGGTGGAGGTAGGCTATGGTTTATGTTATTTCATAGTAAACTCTTAATATCGAATGATATGTATTGGGTAGTATTGTAATGTCTTCTATATGCTTAATTGTGTGCTTGCATGATGTGATTATGTAATTGTAATGGATTGGAAAGATAAGGCTGTGAATCTTAAACTTTAAATCCACTTTGTTAATGATGATGCCTTGGTATAAAAGAAGGCTTGATGAACTAAAAGAATGAGATTAGGGGATCGGGTGTCACAAACCGACACGTAGAATTAGGGGATCGGAGTGTCACGTTACAACACCAGGATAGTAGAGGATCAGAGTGTCACGTTCCGACACCAGGATAGTAGAGGATCGCAGTGTCACGTTCCGACACCAGGATAGTAGAGGATCAGAGTGTCACGTTCTGACACCAGGATAGTAGAGGATTGGAGTGTCACATTCTGACACCAGGATAATAAAGAGAATGAATATTGAGGGGATCGGAGTGTCACGTTCTGACACCAGGATAATAAAGAGAATGAATATTGAGGGGATCGGAGTGTTTCCGACACTAGGATAATAAAGAGAATGAATCTCGAATTATGTTATTATACTCAAATTTAAAGAACTATTTCCAAATGAGCATGATGTGGAGGCTTGAGTCCTCATAGATGTGTTGGGTGTTGTGGCCAATGGCTACGGTATTTGTTGTTATCACCTGTTGAGTATGTAGTTGATTTTATGTTATTATTTGATATATATTGCTTTCTATTTTGAGTTGGCCGATGATACCTACTAAGTACTTGTGCTTTGTACTGACCCCTACTTGTATTTGTTTTTCTTTGATTATTTGTGGAGTGCAGCAAACGTGCCATCGTCTTCAACTCGTACTCAACTCTAGCCAGTCTTCAACACGCCAGATTTCAGGGTGAGCTATTGCTTCTAGCTTGGACTGGATCTTCTTCTTCATGTCTTGATGCCTTGAAATTCCGGCATGGACTAGCTGTTTAGTTATTTTAGCTTCTTAGACACTATTAGATTTAGTAATTTGAGGATAGATGTTCTTGTGGTGATGACTTCCAGATTTTTGGAATAATAAGTATTAATTTCTAGAAGTTCTTTATTGTTTATATTAATGAGTTTAAAAGTCTTCCGCATTATATTCTTGTTCATTATGGTTGAAATATTGGTAAATAATTGGGATTGGATTGGTTGGTTCGCTCACATAGAAGGATAAGTGTGGGTGCCACTCGCGGCTCGTTTTGGGTCGTGACACTTTTGGTCTTTTCGCACTTTATGTAAACCCTAAGATAAGTAGTTTTGACCCTAAATCATCAGATTTTAGTAAGTTTAAGCTTAGAAACATAACTAAAACTTACCTAAGTCAAAATCATAAACTAAAACTTAGAAAATAAGAAGAAAGAAAGATAAAAATGTCAATAATTCTAGTTCAAGAACACAGCGATGTTCCATGAGTTCCAGCCCCGAAATCCAAATATTTCTTTGTGGATTTCATCAATAAGTATGTGGGATTTCACTAGTGGGTTCTTTTGACCCATTAGATCCCTAGTTTTCAGTCAGTTCTTGATTCTCTTATCATGATTAAACCTAGGGTTTCTAGAATTACAACAGATCATCAAATATAAGTTACATATATGTTTCAAATCAGATTGTAAAGTTATTATTTAGTTTATCGCATGAATTTCAGAAACCTAGCTATGTATTTCTCTAGTTCTTGAATTACACATGCTAGGTCAAATATTTCAGTTACTTCAGATATATATTTCTCAGTTATTAATGCATCATTATCAGATTAATTCTTGCATTATCAGTTTGCATGTTCACACTTGAACTATTCAATATTTAAATAAATTCATTCATAATATGGTAATCACTTAATTAATTAGGGGTATCATAATACCGAGTTGGACTAGGCATTAGTGTACCCAATTGTCCTTGAACTACTAACCAAGTAGGTTATAGGTCCCCTCTATGTGCATCAGTTTAGTGATCATGCATCATTCATTTATACCTCTGGCAGGGTATATTGGGTCCTCTCGATGGGGCGTATACATCGGATCCCACATTTGTTCATGTGATTTTAATATCGCTTATTTGTAGTTGCCACAGTTCTGTCAAACTCTCCTGCATAGGCCATATTTAGAGATCATTTAGCATTCAGTCTCAACACGTTATAATGTTGGTCATTATATCATGTTAGCTCAGAATTCAGTATATATATCATGTTCCGATTATTATACTTGCTTTTTTTCTTGTTCAGTTATGTTTAATTTCAGTTGTACTCTATCCTACATGGTTAGTACCTTTAAGTATTGTCGCATACGTGCGGTACATATTTTTTATGTAGTTCAGGTTCTCAGCATCTAGATCGTGCTTAAATCAATTTTCGATCTCCAGTTCAGCAAATTTAGTGGTCAAACCTCATTCTCCGAGGACAATAATCATGAGTTCCTTTTAAGTATTTATTCCCTTAGTTTCAGTTTTTTGCTAGACTTAACTAGGGTTTGTCCCAACATTTCTAGTCAGTTACAGACTTCTTTTAGACATAGATAGTTTCAGCTTAGTATTGAGTTAATATTTTCTTTGTATTAAAATCACAGTTTTCAAGTAGGGTATTTCCCCATCTTTTCATTTTGAATTATGATTTTAACTTCAACATCAGTTCTTTATCCTTAGTATGTTCGTGATCATGTCAGCAGGGTTAGCTTAGGATCAGTTGTGGTCCTAGGTCCTGTGTCCGCATCTCGGGGGTAGCTCGGGACGTGACAATTCGTGTACATCCATGATAAGTTTCCCTCGATAAGTAGAATACAAAAATACAAGCAGTATATTAATTTCCTTGAGATACTTAGTGTAAAAAACTTTTAAGAACTTGGTAAGAAACAACAAAGATTAAACACTATTTTCCAAACTAGAGAATTAAATCACTAGAGAAAATAGAATCATAAACAAATACAAATAATATATGAAATATTTTTATCAAAGAAGAAATTGAGCCCACTAAATGAAGTACGTTCATAAGGAAATTACACCCCTAAAGTACATGATGTTAATTGAAAACATCCTGTCATGATAGAATTATCTTACTCGTCGGTGCATCAATACCTATATTTACTGTGTCACGAAACCACTCAAATTAAAGGCTTATGAAAATAAAAGAACTAAAACTCAAAATTACCTTCTTGGCTCCTGCTCATCAAAGCAAATGAAATAATATTTCATTTTACTTTCTTGGCTCCTACTCATCAAATTCAATTCTTATGAAAATATCACAAGAACTAAAAATTTTGAAATTTTTCCTTTTGATTCTTACTCATAAAAAAATCAAATAAAACTTAAAATTTATCATCGTGATTCTTACTCATCAAATTAAATCAAGTAAAATCTTTTAAGCAATTAAGAGAAATTACTCATCCTCATGCAACCTACTCATCAATACATAATGTATTACCATAATCTTGATAATTTTCCCATATATAGAAATTTCTTCACTCACCCATTGCTTCAAATCCTCTTTCATTTGCATTCTCAAACAACAAAAGTTATCACCTTCACTGTAAGTTTCTTCATCAACTCTATGTATTTTGTTTTTGTATAGAAATCAAAATCAAATTCTTTTTTGTTTTAATCAATCAAAGAGTGATCGTTTATTTATTTTATTTTATTTTCTTTGTGGGATTCTTTAATCTTATGGTATAAAGTTTGGTTTTTGTATAATTTTTTTTATGTTTATGGTGAATGATTGATCTTTTTTCATTCTAGACTAGTGATGGACTCCAACAAATAAGAGGCCACCAAGGCTATAGGAATTCCTTAAGAGATGATGGAGAAAGATGATGTTCCGAAAGGATACTTTGAACTAGACTTTCCTCCTTACGTACTTAAAATTAGGCATTTCTGCTTCATCCATAGACCAAAGAGAGAAAAAATTTCATGGACTCTGTGAATTTTTCTAAAAACTGGGTTGTACCATTGCCTAATAAGGTTCATAAGCACGTGTTTTACGGATTTGTTGATGAGAGATCACCGAAGAAGTTTCTAATTGGCCAATGTTGAACGACATACAACAATAAAGATGCCTTGGCTCGGTAATATTGGAAGATAAAGAAGAGAGATCTTCTCCTTGAGTTTGTGTTGAATATTGCATGGTTTTAAGTTTTCCACTCCCTAAAAGTACAATAGTGTGTCATGTTAAAATAATGTCAATTGGTTGTGCACTATGTAAGTTTCAAAATAGTTAGCTGAACAAATATATTGTAACAAACAACTTTTCACATGTAGTAGCTGCAGGACCCTTGAAGAATGGTGCATACAACATCTTCCCAGAATAGATGGAGTTTGGAAAGTACAAAAAAACTGGATTGCTCAGCTGATGAAACATAATAATCTAGAAGATTTTGAATACGAGATTGTTAAAATACTGGTTTTTTCCGATGATTATGTAGATGTGATGTTTTTAGCATTGGCAAAAGACATCAAGTCTGTCTACATGGCTCGAGTAGAATAAAAAGAGGCTAACAAAGTAGTGAAAATATATGTATTAGAGCATCTCAAGTTTTGTCATCAAATTCTTGCTTCTCGCCTAAGAGAAGGAAAAGGTGGTAGCTTGCAAGGTGTCTAGGACCTTGATACAGCAGGAATGTCTATGTATTTACTGTTTAATTATTAAAGCATCAAACTTTTCTTTTCATTATCATAGACCAAAATTATTTTTTGTTAAAACTCAATTATTTCTCAAAAGATATTGAGATTTCAAATAAACTATTCAGAATGTTTCTTAAGGGGAGTTAAAAAGTTTAAATTTTTAAAGCAATCCATATTTGCTTTTACTTCGCTTATAAATTATTGAAAGATGGGTAACTCATATTAATTAATAAGAGAAGCATAAGCAAATATGGATCGTATTCAAAATCTATACCTTTTAGACCTTCCTTGAAAAAACATTATGAATAACATATTTGAAATCTCATTTATTAAAACATAATTGAGTTGTAATAAAAATTAATTTTTGTCTATGATTAAAAATAAATAAAATTTTGATATTTTAATAAGTACACAGTTGTTACAGAGGCATTCCTGCTGGATCAAGCTCCCAGAAACCTCGCAAGCTACCACCTCTCTCTTCTGTCAAGCGAAAAGTAAGAATTTGACAACAGAACTTGAGATGTGATACACATATTTTCACCAATTTTTTAGCGTCTTCTTCTTCAACTCGAGCCATATAGACAACCTTGAAGGCTTTTATCAATACTCAGAACTTCATATCTTTTTAATTATCGGAAACATTCACTATTTCAATAAACTCGTACTTGAGATCTTCTAGATTATTACCTTTGATTAGTTGATCACTATAGTTTTTGTATACTGTCAAAACTTCATTTATTCTGGGGAAGATCTTTTATAGACCTTTCTTCAAAGGTCTTGCAGCTACTATTTGTGAAAAGTTGTGGATTACACTATATTTGTTCACCTTACTATTCTGAAACATAAACAGCTGAAAACTAATTGGCATTGTTTTATCATTCCCCCTATGCTTTTTGGAACGGACAGACATAAAACCATGCCACATATAGCACAAACTCAGGGAGAAGATCTATCTTCTTTATGAGATCATAGTACCATTGCAAGGAATCTTCATCAATGTATATCTCCCAACATTGACTAATTTGAAACTTCTCCGGTGATTTCTCATAAGCAAATTTGTAAAACTCGGGTTTAGGAGCTTTATTAGGTACGGATTCAACTCAATTTTCAGCATAATTCACAAAGACCATGAATTTTTATCGCTCTTTGGTCCATTGAATTTCTTCAATGTAATGTGAAGTTACTTAGTCTTCACTTTATACACCCTTTAGCATGTAATCCTCTCACTCAAAGCTATCCTAAGATTCACTTAAGTCACACAGAGAGAGACCACCCATACACCCTCTCTAGATGTGCCTCAACGGCCCTTAGGATTACTTATAATGAGTCACATACACACTTAGAAAGCATCATAACCATCAAGGTAAGATTCTTCTACCAAAGGTGAATTGTAAGTCGCACTTGAGTGAGTTCTGAAGTGACGCCCACACAATCTCATACACACATTTAAGAGATCCTATAGTCTACCTAGGATAGAATCATTCTCACTAAACATACAAAACACATAGATTATATGGCATTCTCCTTTCAAAGGATATCAAAAGACCTAGTTAAAGTAAATCAAGAAGATAATGTCCATAATTGACCTCTTCAAGATTACCTAAATAGTCCTTAAGACTACCGAAAACCTAGATTATGTCAACAAAACCAAACATCTTACCTAACTTGAGTAACTCTCAAGACTTCCAAAGATAACACATGAAGAGATCATCTTTTATGCCCTTTTCACACTTTAGCTAAGGAATCTTTAAGTTACTTTAGATTAGGAACTTATTCAATTAACATACTTTATTAACATAAGTCATTACTTCATTAGTTCATTAAGAGACACATACATCACATAAAGGACATTCAAGTAATGGTCTTGAACAAAACCTGAGAACTCTAAGTAACATCTTCAAAGCCTATTGTGCAATGTCTATATAGCGTCCCGTACCACCACCTAAACCACATAAACTTCTCTAATGCTAATAGGTATTTCACATGATGAGAATAGGGAATAACAGAAATAGACCATGATATCAAGACATGGAATCCACAGTTCTATCCTACATCAATGAGGTTGTTCTAATTGCCAAGGGTAGAACTTAGACACATCCCATGTACGCACATGGTTAAGGAATATGAAGGGCATGCTTTGTAATCTAGTCTCACTCTTAACTATAACTACTTCCCTTACCATACTCACTCAGTTCTAGACTTCTTTCTCATAGAGTAATTCACACATTAGGTTCACATAAAAGGGTTCCATAACAAGTTCATAAACCAATAACATTTACCCTACAAAAGGAAGGTCCACTAGGGCTACCTCACAATGGCGACAAGAAGCTCATGATGACTTTACTAAGGATTAATATGATGTCGTTCCAGCCAATTAACCTTAAGTTCATCATTCCTTTACATTGAATGATACCATTACGATTTACGACTTCAACAATCTCAACCTTACCACTAAGTTTAGGTTTCATATAAAAGACTCTTTTAACATCACTTTAAGTCACATGTCATTCATACATTCAAGACAAAGAGTTTAACATCCTAAGTCAAGACATCACATATTCATAATCACATAGACGTCAAGTAGGGTCTAGTCTAGAATGAAAGCAGAGTAATCATTCATCATAAAGATAAAAAAATATTATACAAAAATAAAACCTCAAACCATAAGTTTAAAGAACCCCACAAAAATAAAATACAAATAATTACTCTTTGATTGATGAAAACAAAAAAAAAAGAACTCGACTTTGACTTATACACACAAAAAAAAAAACAAAGTGTTGATGAAAAAATTTATAGTGAAGTTGATTACTTTGCGATCTTTGAGAATGCAAATGAAAAAGGATTGGAAGCAAAGGTAGAGTGAAGAAACTTGTATATATAGGAAAAAATTCAAGATTATGGTAATACATTATTTCTTGATGAGTAGGATGCTAGAGGATTAGTAATTTCTCTTAATTGTTTATAACATTTTATTTGATTTAATTTGATTAGTAGGAGTCATGATGATAAATTTTAATATTTATTTGATTTAATTTGATTGTTAGGAGAAAAAATGAAAATGTTCAAATTTTAGTTCTTGAGATATTTTCGTAAGTATTTAATTTGATGAACATGAGTCAAAAACGAAAAATTTTAAATTTTTGTTCTAGAGATATTTTCTTAAGCACTAAATTTATGGATAGAAACTAAAAAAGTAAAATTAAAATATTATTTAATTTACTTTGATGAGAAGGAGCCAAGAAGGTAAATTTTGACTTTTAGTACTTTTAATTTACTTCAGCATTTAATTTGATAAATAGTATATAGGAGACTATAATTGGGATTTTATTTAATTTTATTTTATGAGTAGGAGTCTAGAAGGAATATTATAAATTTAAATTTTAGTGATATTTTCTCGAATATTTAATTTGATGAGTGGGAGTTAAGACCCAGAGGGTAAATTTTGAATTTTAATTTATTTAATTTTAAAAATGATCAATCATTAATCTTTATTAAAATGGATCATTCTTACATCAAATATTGTATTTTGGTAATGTGATCTCTTGAATGAACCTTATTACCTAACTAATTAATTAATTTTATTCACTTAGATTGCGTAAAAGTTTTGTTATTTGAACCTTCACTATAAAATTTCAATCATTAACACCTTAGTGCTTTGAAGTGATGTTCCTTAACTAAAATTTAATGTTGACTATGACGAGACCTTTGCTCCTGAAGACAGAATGGAAGTAATCATAATCTTTATAATTTTTGTAGCATACATGGAGTTCAAATTGTTTCAAACACACATGAAGAGTACCTTCATGAATTGGTATCTGAAAGACGAAGTGTATGTCAAACAACCTTATGGTTTTGAATATGTTCAAACCATTTGTTGAAGCTGGATAAGGCTCTTTATGGTCTAAAGCAAGTAGTATGAGCATCCGTCAGAATTTCTTCTTGCAAATATGTTCAAAAGAGGTAAAATTGATAACACTCCATTCAAAAAATCAAGAGAGAAGGATTTATTGATTGTGGAGGTATATATAGATGACATCATCTTTGGAAATAATTAAAATTCAATGTGTAAAGAGTTTGCTGATATGATGAATAGTCAATTTGAAATGATC
The DNA here is from genome assembly GCA_027704805.1 of Solanum corneliomulleri. Classification (NCBI taxonomy): domain Eukaryota; kingdom Viridiplantae; phylum Streptophyta; class Magnoliopsida; order Solanales; family Solanaceae; genus Solanum; species Solanum corneliomulleri. Next base: position 2,157 of record JAKWIY010002011.1, on the reverse strand, counting down.
TTCATGGGAGAGATTACATTATTCTTAGGGAGGCATATGAAACAGTAAACTTAGGGAACATTAATATTCCAAGAGAAGTACATAAAAGAGTTCCTCAAAATTTTTAACCCGCTTGAGGCAAAATTTATTGATAGTCCCATGACCATAAGTGTGAAACTTGACTGGGATAAAGAAAGGTGTACAGAGGAATCATTGGTCACTTCTTTACCTCACTGCAAGGAGGTCTAACATAGTCTTCATTGTAGGAAAGCAACACCAAAGGAATCACACTTGACTGTAGCCAAGCGGATATTGAGATATCTAAAGGGAACACAGGCCCTGGTCCTATTCTACCCTTAAGATGACTCTTTTGATCGAATTGCTTATGTTGATTCTTACTATGGAGGTTTTTTGGTTCATCAAAAATGTACATCAGCCATGGATCATTTCCTAGGATCAACACTATTTTCATGGGTACAAAGATGCAACTCAGTAGCCTTGTCAACAATTGTAGAAGAATATGAGTTGGTTGTCTCATGATGTGCTCAACTCTTATGGATAAAGTAATAACTCGAAGACTTTGGTGTTCTCACAGACACTATTCCCCTCAGATGCAACAAAACTAGTGCAATGAACATGGCAAAGAATCCTATTGAGTATTTGAGGATTAAACACATAGACATGAAACATCACTTTTTTGAGGGATAATGTTGAGATGCAGAATGTGTTGATGAGATTTTGCAAGACATAAGACCAAGTGGTTGATATCTTTATGAAGCCTTTGAGCGAAGAAACCTTTGCCAAAAGGAGAGTGAAGCTAGGGATGCACAGAGTCACCTGAAGTTATAGCCAGCTTGCATGTAATCCCTTCTTTTGCTATGTTAAGAGGAGATGGTATCTATACAAGTTGTGTTGCTTTTTGTTTTACAATTCACATTTGGTACCTTACTGCAGGTACACACTCATTATATGTTGGCTAGAGGGAAGACTAAATCATAGTGGAAGGGCCATCTACAGAAAGGGACATGGTTCTCCAAAGGTTAGTATCACTTATGATACACAGTAATCTAACAGCCACTGCCATGTGTCCTCCCCCCATTCATTGTATCAATATCAGATGTCCCTTCACATTAAATACAAATGTCGCCACTGTTGATGGATTCAACAATACTAATCTCTTCCTAACTCTTCTTTTCGCTGGTTGTTTAGTTTATTTTCTTCTAGAATAAAAATTTCTAAGTCTTTTCATCTTTAAATCTTCCTGTCTCACAAGAAATTGAAAATATCAGTTCATTCAATTTCTCCATTTCTCCCAGAACATTGTTCATCCACTTCAGTATGTGGAGTTTGTGATTAGTGTGAATCCAACATACCCCCACACTAATGTGATTACATATGTTGCACACCAGCCATGGGAAATCTGGCCTTGTTCTCCAAACTTAGCTCTATCCGGTGAGATATCACATAATTTTAAGGCTCAGCCAATTGTGAAGCCCACTATCTACCTCTCCACTGATGAATTACAGGTGGATTTTAGGGATACGAGTTATTCAATGTTTCAATGTCTTTTTGAAGGAGATTTGCCTAAGGTAAAGGGTCCAGAGTCTAATATTCTAGAAGTAGTGGAGGAACTGGTGACCATACAAAGCATAGCCTTTCTTACAGGATATGTTAAACAAACTCCTTTTTTTAAAAAAAGTTGATATGGCCGGAATAGGTCCGCTGTAGTACTCAACCCATGTTCAACCTATCTCCAAAGTCTTTTGATGTCAATAGTGGGGAGGATGTGGAAGAGGAAACTCTTTTTGTGTGGAGTAGAAAGGGGGTTCCAGGTGCTAATTCCTCAACAATGGTTGTCCCATACCTAGGAGGTGTTGATGATGATGTTAATGAGACTAAACTTCACAATGAACCTACTAAGTCTGAGGAGGAAAGAAAAAGAAAGTGGAAAGGGAAATGGTAAAGTCTCACAAAAAAAGGGACAAGAAAAGATATGCAGCTAGAGGAGAGGTGTACAAGATGAAGGGAAGTGACATAGAAGAAAATTAAAAGCAAATGGAAAGAGATAGTAGAAAAAGAAGATATGTTCTAGTACGTGAGATCCCTAGTAAACTCCTCTACATGTAGGGTCTAGTGAGACTGAATCTGATAACATTCCCATGGTTGTCATTGAATGAA
>JAKWIY010002010.1:0-12275 GCA_027704805.1 Solanum corneliomulleri | reverse complement strand
GATTTAAATGATATCTCTGTAAAATAATAGTATTTCATGGTCTCACCTATATTAATTTATGGAGGTTTTACTGTATATACAATTTATGTATACATACATATGCAATACGCATATTCAACCATAAATCTAGTCTTAGCCAAAAACATATAGAAAATAAAAATATAACTTTTTAGCGTTAAAGATTTAAATGTTATTGCTAATATACAATTCAATCTATATACATCAAAACACAAAACTGAAAATCCATCCACGAATCAAACATCAAATTTGTTGCTTAGAAATTTAATTGTATTTGATCAATATGAATTGTATAGTGTTTTTCGTTTAAAACATGTTTTTTTATATATATATATAAAAAAAAACACTTACATGATGTGGAATAATCAAAAATAGAAATCAATTAATTTTTTTTTCTTTTAATGGAGCTTCTCCAACATGATGAATTCATGTGTTATGGTGTTATTACAGTAGTAGAAGTCATTTTAGATGATATATTTTTATTTAAATTAGCATGAATGATTGAGATTTTTTAGGAGTAACTTTCACATATAACAAACATAAAAATTATATTTGTATGTTATAGTTATAGTTTGTAATTGTGTTTCGTAGCAAATTTTATGTTTACTATAGAGTTTTTGATTTGTGTAATTCGCTAGATATATCTAATTATATACAAATTATTTTGTTTTGTATATATTTATTTTATACATTGTAATTTGTATAATAAGATTTGTATTTATATAATTATAAGTGTATAGGACGAATATATGTATTTGTATTTGTATATACACTTTTCTCTCGCTTTATACAAACATAAACATATTTTATACGAAAATGTATGAAATGGCTAATTGTATAGTGAAAATGGTTAATTGTATAGTGAAATGGCTAATTGTATAGTGAAAATGGCTAATTATATATTCAACAGATGGCAAAAAATGGATATTTGCAGCGAATTACAAATAAAATAAATAAGTATGACTAAAACATTTAATTTGAATTAATAGTTTGCTATTTCATACAATCTTCTCATTTTTTATTATTAGTGTTACCGTATTTAGCTTTCACACATTATTTTTTAAAATTTTAAAATATAAATCTATAAAAAAGTCTGAGACATACAAACGTAATTTTCCATAGCAAATTAAGCTACAAATATGAAGCATAATTAAATATACTATAGCTACGAAGCATTATTTAGTTAAATCACTTTTCCATTTGTGAAGTTTCCCTTTTATTTTTTGTATGTCATATGTGTTTACTATTTGGACAAAGCTCTTGGCTTGACAAGACATTAATCGAAGATGTATGAACACTAGCACATATTAAAAGAAAGAATAACAATGCCCAAATCTATCGCATGACTTTAACCGGTAGTGTGTACTATGAATGGTAGGAAAGGAATTGTAAATTGTTTCAAGGGAACACGCGGAATGCAAAAGTAATTATAAAGCTCATCATTCAAGATGCTCATGGACTGTTATGAATCAAATTCACAGATCGTGACGATATTTATATTCTCAATTGATAGATTAGTCAACCCAATATCTTTACCAATTACATTTGATATAAGTGACAAAATTAGTAAGTGACAAGCATAATATTCTAAATACTAAGTATTTAACATGATATGAATACTAAATAATAGAACAAATAAGATAGAGGGAGGTGCACAACTCCAAGATAATCTAAGCTTGGAGTCAGAAAGCTTCACGAGATGCACTCGTATTCGAAATTGGATCTGCATTATAAAAGGTATAACAAGTGTATCATGAGTAGGAAATCACATACATTATGTCTCATATACTGAAAACGAAAAAGTAGTGATAGAAGTATATTGGAAAATCATCCTTTAATTTTGCAAATCTGCTCTATACTTATCAGTCAAATCTCATAAAAACAAAGATATTCAAACGTCATGTAATGTTCAACCACCCAATAAGCACATATTCAATTAAGAATAAATGATGCACTGAATTGATTATGAAATTATATGCCTCCGAGGTCAAGTACTATTTTAACTGTATATACATGACACTTCGAAAAAATACATTAAAAGTTCATGACCGATGGGGGACTCATAAGGTCTATATTCTGACACAAATGATCTTCAAGTGACTGTGCAAACCAATTTAACTGTATATATATAATACTTCTAAAAATACATCGAGAGTTCATGACTCATGGGAGACTCACGGGTCCATATACTGACACAAACAATCTTTATGTGTTTGTGCAAACGATCTCAATGGCTATCATAAAATAAAATAACCTCCAGACGAACGATCTCCATGTGCCCAACTTATAATCATAACATCTCATAATCCCCAACACATACGATCTCCACGTGCCTAACTTATATTCAATCTCATGTCTATGCATGTGCACAATATGATTTTAATAAAAGGGGATGATGATACATCTCAATCAATCAAATACCGTATGATATATAATTTCCTCGACTACGACATATATACGATTTTAATAAAGAAACACAATCACACACAAGTTAATAATACATCAGCTAATGTCCAAATGCTTTGGGTTGCTCGGATTACAATCCGCTTTCTATAGTAATAATTTTTTTCCATTATAACATCGATACTCGTACCGATGCTCATCACATCGTTGGTATGACACAAACATCTTTAATCTTACTCATTTTATGTTCCGTTTTAATCTTTAATTAGGAAAACGTCATTCAACGAAGTATGAAAGTCTTAACATACTTCGAGAGTCGAACACATGCCACAAATTACTCAAGGTTTCGCCTTTTCCTTTTGTAAAACTTATGAATGTTTTCAATCTATCAAATATGCATAACTCGTAAGCAAGTGAGACACCCATATTATTATATGTCTATCCTAGATCCAAAAGCTTACCCAAATCTACCATCAAGTTTCTAGTCTTGGTGTCAATGTGACGACCTGTTTAGTCGTTTTGAGCAGCAGATTTTATTTCTGGAAAACTGGCTGAGACGACGGATCCCACGACGGACCGTCATAGGCACGACGGACTGTCATAGGCACGACGGACCGTCGAGGGGGTCTCGTTTCAAAACACTTAGAAATTATAAATTTGGGTACTGAAATCGACTCTCTGAACTTCGTGACGACATGGCAGGACGGACCGTCGCAGGCACGACGGACCGTCACATACTCTTCAAGGAAATTGAGTCTCTGAACTCTGTGACGACTCAGCAGGACGGACCGTCGCAGGCACGACGGGCCGTCACAGGCTGCGTAATCCCAGGCTGGGTCGGATTTCTGTTAAGTAAATTAAGGGGTGTTTTGGACTATTTCTGCTATAATTATAAGTTAGTGGGTTAATATTAATATTCAATTCACTTGGGGTTAAAGAGATAACCTTGAGTTAATTAGTGGGTTAATTCCTCATCTTTTATACTTAATTATATGCTAATTAGGGTAAAGAAAGAGGGGGTTTGAATAAGAAAAAATAGAAAGAACAAAGAGAGAGAGAGGATCGATCGAGAGAGAAAGGGAAGAACGCAAGGAGAGCAAAAGGCTTGGGGAATTTGCTTGCTTGATCACGAATCTTCGGTGGAGGTAGGTTATGGTTTTTATGATATTCGTAGTAGACTCTTAATAGCGAATGATATGTGTTGGGTAGTATTATAAAACCTTCTATATGCTTAATTGTGTGCTTACATGATGTGATTATATAATTGTGATGAATAAGCATGATGAGGCTATTAAATCTCTAATCCTAAATTCACTTTGTAATGATGATGCCTTGGTATAAAAGAAGGCTTGATGGATTAATAGAATGAGATTAGTGGAGCGGGTGTCACGAACCGACACGTAGAATTAGGGGATCGGGTGTCACGAACCGACACGTAGAATTAGGGGATCGGGTGTCACAAACCAACACGTAGAATTAGGGGATCGGGTGTCACGAATCGACACGTAGAATTAGGGGATCGGGTGTCACGAACCGACACGTAGAATTAGGGGATCGGAGTGTCACGTTCCGACACATAGTAGTAGGGGAGCGGAGTGTCACGTACCGACACAAGAGAAATAAAGATAATGAATCTTGAAAGATGTTAATATACTCAATCTAATGAACCTAATTCCCAAATGAGTATGGTATTGAGGCTTGAGTCCTCATGGGTGAACTTGGCGGTACTTATTAATGATTACAGTACTTGTTGTTGCTACATGTTGAGTATTGTAGTTGATTTATGATATTATCTGATATATACTGTTTTCTATTTTGAGTTGGCCGATGATACCTACTCAGTACTTGTGTTTTGTACTGACCCCTACTTGTATTTTTCTTCCTTTGTTATTTGTGGAGTGCAGCAAACGTACCGTCGTCTTCAACTCAACTCTAGCCAGTCTTCATTATATCGGATTTCAGGGTGAGCTAATGCTTCTAGCTTGGACTGGATCTTCTTCCTCATGTCTTGATGCCTTGAAGTTCCAGCATGGACTACCTTTTTAATTATTTTAGATTCTTAGAATACTTTTAGTTTAGTAATTTGATCATAGATGTTCTTGTGATGATGACTTCCAGATTTTGGGGAAAATAATAGATGTTGAGTTTTTAGAAGTTATTGAATTGATTTTTATTAATGAGTTAAGTCTTCCGCATTGTATTTTGTTCATTATGTTTGAAATGTTGGGGTTTAGATTGGTTGGTTCGCTCACATAGTAGGATAAGTGTGGGTGCCACTTGCGGCTCGGATTTGGGTCGTGACAAACTTGGTATCAGAGCATTAGGTTCGTTGGTCTCATCACACAAGAACGAGTCTAGTAGAGTCTTAAGGAACGGTAGGGGGACGCCTTTACTTTTCTTTGAGAGGCTATAAGACTTTAGGAAAATTTCATTCTTTCATTCTTTCTTTCGTGCTATTACTTGGATCCAATTGGTATCTAGGTGATACAAATTGGTATCTGACCATCTTCACTCTATTTCGCAGATGGTTAGAACTAGAGCAACGACAGCGCCAACACCAACACCGGCAAGACAAGATGCGTCTGAGAAAGCCACTGGGGCTGTAGCTCGGAGAGGAGTAGTGGCAAGAGGCCGCAATAGAGGTCGTGGGAGGACGTCCTCTAGAGGAAGGGGACAATCACCTAGCCCATCTGGTACTAGGGCGGTGACTCCCTCACCCACAGAGGAAGTGGTAAGAGAGGGTGAGGAGGGGAGAATGAACAAGTACAGAATGAGGGATTGCCACCCCAACCTACCCCTGAGATGATCAATCAGGTTCTTGCTTATCTTAGCGGGTTATCTGATCAGGGTCAGACACCTCCAGTGTTTTCTGCACCAGCACCTCAGGTTCCGGAGGTACAACATGCAGCTATTGTGGCTCCCCGCATGGATACCTCATTGGAAATAGGCACGTTTCCTCATCTGACTACAGGGCCTATAATGAAAAATGATCAGCATGAACTTTTCAGTAAGTTCTTGAAATTGAAACCTCCAGTCTTCAAGGGTGCTGAATCTGAGGATGCCTACGATTTTCTGGTTGACTGTCATGAGCTACTACACAAGATGGGTATAGTAGAACGGTTTGGTGTTGAGTTTGTGACTTATCAGTTTCAAGGGAACGCCAAAATGTGGTGGCGGTCACATATTGAGTGTCAACCAACAGAGGCACCACCTATGACTTGGGCATCATTCTCTAGCTTGTTTATAGAAAAGTATATCCCCCAGACTTTGAGGGATAGGAAAAGAGATGAGTTCTTGAGCCTAGAGCAAGGTAGGATGTCGGTTACGGCATATGAGGCTAAGTTTCGTGCATTATCCAGGTATGCCACCCAACTTTGTTTCAGTTCACAAGAGCGGATTCGCCGTTTTGTGAAGGGGTTGAGGTCAGAATTGCGGATTTCAGCCTTACAGGTAGCGGCTACGGCAAAATCCTTCCAAGAGGTGGTAGACTTTGTGATAGAGGTGGAAGGAGTGAAGCCAGATGACTTCACCACGACATCGACATCAAAAAGGTTTCGAAAGGGAGGTGAGTTCAATGGTTCTTATACTAGAGGACAGGGTTCTGGAGGTTACTCAGTTCGACCAATTCAGTCTTCACTACAGACTGTAGTTGGGGGTCCACCTCAGACCGGCCAACACTTCTCTGAGTTTGGAGGTTATCCCCAGACTTCGTCATTCTCACAGAGACCTACGCTAGACCCCAGAGAATGTTATGGATGTGGGGAGACTGGACATATTAGGAGGAATTGTCCAAAACAGAGTTACAGACCTCCCATAGTCAGAGGTAAAGGTGGTCATGGAAGAGGCCGTCATTCTTGAGGACGTGGTGGCCGAGGTAATGGTGGTCACCAAAACGGCCGGGGTGACGGGCAAACTGGAGCCACTACAGCACAACATGGTAGGGACAACAGGCAGACAGGCGATAGGGCCCATTGTTACGCATTCCCTGGGAGATCTGAAGCGGAGACATCTGATGCTGTTATCACAGGTAATCTTTTGGTTTGTGATTGTATGGCTTATGTATTATCTGATCCTGGCTCCACATTTTCATATGTATCTTCCTCATTTGCTACTGGTCTTAATTTACCTTGTGAATTGCTTGACATACCTATTCGTGTGTCTACTCCGGTGGGTGAGTATGTGATAGTTGAAAAAGTATATAGGTCTTGTTTGGTGACTTTTGTGGGGAGCAACACTTATGTAGATTTGGTCATCTTAGAAATGGTTGACTTCGATGTAATTCTGGTATGACTTGGCTTTCTCCAAATTTTGCAATCTTGGATTGTAATGCTAAAACCGTGACGTTAGCCAAGCCTGGGACAGATCTGTTAGTGTGGGAGGGTGACTACACTTCCACTCCAGTTCGTATCACCTCCTTTCTTCGTGCTAAGAAAATGGTTAGTAAAGGGTGTTTAGCGTTCTTGGCACACCTCAGGGATGACACTACCCAAGTACCTTCAATTGAGTCGGTTTCGGTAGCCCGTGAGTTTCTGGATGTGTTCCCTGCAGACCTTCCTGGTATGCCACCGGATAGAGATATCGATTTTTGCATTGATCTGGAACCGGGTACTCGCCCCATTTCTATACCCCCTTATAGAATGGCTCCCGCGGAGTTAAGAGAGTTAAAGGCCCAACTTCAAGAGTTGTTAAGTAAAGGCTTCATTAGACAAGTGCATCCCCTTGGGGTGCTCCGGTTTTGTTTGTGAAGAAGAAGGATGGAAGTTTTCGGATGTGCATAGACTATAGACAACTAAATAAGGAACTATTAAGAACAAGTATCCTCTTCCCCGCATTGATGATTTGTCGATCAGTTACAAGGTGCTTGTACCTTCTCAAAAATCGACTTGAGATCTGGTTATCATCAATTGAAAAAACGGGCACGGATGTGCCCAAGACCTTTTTGGACCAGGATGGGCATTATGAGTTTTAGTGATGCCTTTTGGGCTTACGAATGCCCCTGCCGCTTTCATGAGCTTGATGAATGGGATTTTTAAGCCATATTGGGATCTCTTGTCATCGTATTCATTGATGTGATATATGGTATACTCAAAGAGTAAGGAAGAACATGAGGAGCACTTGAAAATTGTATTGGAAATGTTGAGGAGAAAAGCTTTACGCCAAATTCTCCAAGTGTGAGTTTTCGCTAGATTCGGTGTCCTTCTTAGGGCACGTAGTTTCTAAAGATGGGGTGATGGTGGATCAATCTAAGATTGAAGCAGTGAAGAATTGGGAGAGACCTACTAATGTGTCAGAAGTAGGAGCTTTGTTGGTTTAGCTAGCTACCCGCCGATTTGTCAAGGGGTCTCTTCTATTTTCCCAACTGACAAGCTTGACTAAGCAGAATGTCCCATTTGTTGGTCGGATGAGTGCGAAGAAAGCTTTCAGAAGCTCAAGACCTTGTTGACTACTGCACCAATTCTTACCTTGTCAGTGGAAGGCAAGAATTTCATTGTTTATTGTGATGCATCCTATTCGGGTTTGGGTGCAGTGCTAATGCAAGAAAGAATGTAATTGCTTATGCTTCAAGGCAATTAAAGGTGCATGAACGCAATTACCGACCCATGATGTGGAGTTGGCCGCAGTAGTATTTGCATTAAATCAATGGAGGAACTATTTATATGGGGTTAAGTGTGAGGTCTATACGGATCATCGTAGCCTACAATAGTTTTTACTCAGAAGGATTTGTTTGATTGAGACCTAGGAGATGGATGGAACTACTGAAGGACTACGATATCACAATCTTGTATCATCCGGAAAAGCTAATGTCGTGGCAGATGCTTTAAGTAGAAAGGCAGGAAGCATGGGAAGTCTAGCTCACTTGCAAGTTTCTAGACGCCATTGGCTAGAGAAGTTCAGATTCTGGCTAATGACTTTATGAGGCTAGAAGTAAATGAGAAGGGAGGATTTTTTGGCTTGTGTGGAGGGCAAGATCTTCTTTCTTGACAAGATTAAGGGAAAGCAGTTTGATGATGAGAAACTAAGCCGAATTTGGGATATGGTGTTGCAAGGAGAGGCTAAAGAGGCCATAATGGATGGAAGGTGTTTTGGGATTAAGGGAAGGGTATGTGTGCCCCGTGTTGATGATTTGATCCACACTTTCTCACAGAGGCTCATAGTTCCGGATATTCTATACATCCTGGTGCAACCAAGATGTACCGTGACCTAAAGCAACACTTTTGGTGGAGTAGAATGAAGCGCGACATTGTTGATTTTGTGCCAAATGTCCAAATTGTCAACAAGTAAAGTATGAACACTAGAGGCCCGGAGGAACACTTCAGAGAATGCCCATTCCTGAATGGAAGTGGGAGAGAATTGCAATGGATTTCGTGGTTGGTCTTCCAAAGACAATGGGTAAGTATCTATTTGGGTGATTGTTGATAGGTTAACTAAGTCTGCTCATTTCATTCCGGTCAAGGTGACTTACAATGCAGAGAAGTTGGCCAAAATCTATATCTCAGAAATTGTTCGATTGCATGGAGTTCCACTCTCCATATATCAGATAGAGGTACGCAGTTTACTTCTAAGTTTTGGAGAACATTTCATGCGGATTAGGTACTAGGTTGGACCTAGTACTGCATTTCACCCTCAGACCGATGGTCAGTCTGAGCGAACGATTCAGGTGTTGGAAGATATGCTTCGTGCATGTGTGATAGAATTTGGTGGTCATTGGGATAACTTCTTACCCTTAGCGGAGTTTTCATACAATAATAGCTATCACTCAAGTATTGACATGGCCCCATTTGAAGCATTGTATGGGAGGAGATGTAGGTCTCCCATTGGTTGGTTTGATGCATTTGAGGTTAGACCTTGGGGTACTGATCTTTTGAGAGATTCATTGGAGAAAGTGAAATCTATTCAAGAAAAGCTTTTAGCGGTGCAAAGTAGACAAAAGGAGTATGTAGATCGAAAGGTTAGAGACTTGGAGTTCATGGAGGGTGAACAAGTCTTGCTGAAGGTTTCACCCATGAAAGGGGTGATGCGGTTCGGTAAGCGAGGTAAGCTTAGCCCAAGGTATATTGGTCCCTTTGAAGTACTTAAGCGAGTAGGGGAGGTGGCTTACGAATTAGCCTTGCCTCCAGGGCTGTCCGGAGTGCATCCGGTATTTCATGTGTCCATGTTAAAAAGATACCATGGGGACGGAAACTACATCATTCGTTGGGATTCGGTTCTGCTTGATGAGAATTTGTCTTATGAGGAGGAGCTGTTGCTATTTTAGATAGAGAAGTCCGCAAGTTGAGGTCAAGGGAGATTGCATCCATCAAAGTTCAATGGAAGAATCGACCAGTTGAAGAAGCCACTTGGGAGAAGGAGGCAGATATGCAAGAAAGATACCCACCCTGTTTACGGATTCAGGTACTCCTTTTCGCCCTTGTTTCCTTCTTGTGATCGTTCGAGGACGAACGAAGGGTAAATTGGTATCTATTGTAATGACCTGTTTAGTCGTTGTGAGCAGCAGATTTTATTTCTGGAAAACTGGTTGAGACGACGGATCCCACGACGGACCGTCATAGGCACGACGGACCGTCGAGGGGGTCTCGTTTCAAAACACTTAGAAATTAGAAATTTGGGTACTGAAAGCGACTCTCTGAACTTCATGACGACATGGCAGGACGGACCGTCGTGGGCACGATGGACCGTCACAGACTCTTCAAGGAAATTGAGTCTCTGAACTCTGTGACGACTCAGCAGGACGGACCGTCGCAGGCACGACGGGCCGTCACAGGCTGCGTAATCCCAGGCTGGGTCGGATTTCTGTTAAGTAAATTAAGGGGCGTTTTAGACTATTCCTGCTATAATTATATTGTTAGTGGGTTAATACTAATAATTCAATTACTTGGGGGTTAAAAGAGATAACCTTGAGTTAATTAGTGGGTTAATTCCTCATCTTTTATACTTAATTATATGCTAATTAGGGTAAAAGAAAGAGGGGTTTGAATAAGAAAAATAGAAAGAACAAAGAGAGAGAGAGGATCGAGAGAGAGAGAGAAAGGGAAGAACGCAAGGAGAGCAAAAGGCTTGGGGAATTTGCTTGCTTGATCACGAATCTTCGGTGGAGGTAGGTTATGGTTTTTATGCTATTCGTAGTAGACTCTTAATAGCGAATGATATGTGTTGGGTAGTATTATAAAACCTTCTATATGCTTAATTGTGTGCTTACATGATGTGATTATATAATTGTGATGAATAAGCATGATGAGGATATGGAATCTCTAATCCTAAATTCACTTTGTAATGATGATGCCTTGGTATAAATAAAGAGGCTTGATGGATTAATAGAATGATATTGAGTGGAGCGGGTGTCACACAAACCACACGTAGAATTAGGGGATCGGGTGTCACGAACCGACACGTAGAATTAGGTATCGGGTGTCACAAACCGACACGTAGAATTAGGGGATCGGGTGTCCACGAACCCACACGTAGAATTAGGGGATCGGGTGTCACGAACCGACACGTAGAATTAGGGGATGGGGGTGTCACGAACCGACACGTAGAATTAGGGGATCGGAGTGTCATGTTCCGACACATAGTAGTAGGGGAGCGAGTGTCCCGTACCGACACAAGAGAAATAAAGATATGAATCTTGAAAGATGTTAATATACTCAATCTAATGAACCTAATTTCCAAATGAGTATGGTATGAGGCTTGAGTCCTCATGGGTGAACTTGGTGGTACTTATTAATGATTATAGTACTTGTTGTTGCTACATGTTGAGTATTGTAGTTGATTTATGATATTATCTGATATATACTGTTTTCTATTTTGAGTTGGCCGATGATACCTACTCAGTACTTGTGTTTTATACTGAGCCCTACTTGTATGTTTCTTCTTTGTTTTTGTGGAGTGCAGCAACGTACCGTCGTCTTCAACTCAACCGCAACTCTAGCCAGTCTTCATTATATCGGATTTCAGGGTGAGCTAATGCTTCTAGCTTGGACTGGATCTTCTTCCTCATGTCTTGATGCCTTGAAGTTCCGGCATGGACTAGCTTTTTATTTATTTTAGCTTCTTAGAACTTAGTTTAGTAATTTGATCATAGATGTTCTTGTGATGATGACTTCCAGATTTTGGGGAAAATAATAGATGTTGAGTTTTTAGAAGTTATTGAATTGATTTTTATTAATGAGTTAAGTCTTCCGCATTGTATTTTGTTCATTATGTTTGAAATGTTGGGGTTTAGATTGGTTGGTTCGCTCACATAGTAGGATAAGTGTGGGTGCCACTCGCGGCTCGGATTTGGGTCGTGACAGTCAATCAAAATGTCAAGACCCATATTTGTCGAGTTTCAAGTTGGTTAAGTCTCGATCCCTCTAGATATCATAAATCTAATAGTATTCATGTAATAGAATACCTCTAAGATTTAAATAGGCATAATACATAAATATGCTCTTTAACATGGCTTCGAATCACATATATGCCCTTCAACTTTGGATTTGTATAAGTAGACACTTAAACTTGTATAAAGTTGAACAAATAGACACACACGTCCTACATCTCATTTTTTGTCCTATGTGGTGTCCTACGTGTATATTGCCATGTAGGACTCATGTGTTTATTTATTTAAAAGTTGGTAGTGTTAAGTGTTTGTTTGTGCATTATGAAATTGGAGATCAAAATAAGTTTGAAAAACAAGTTTAGAATATGATATATCTGTATTATGCCAATTTAATATATACCATTATGCCCAAATCTAACTTAACTTAAAAAGCTCTAGAATTCTCATGTAGTTAGCGAGCAAAAAAAAAACTTTTATATTTTCATACTGTTTCTTTCTGACTAGCTCATCCTTTGAACTAAAACTAGTCTTCTCCTTG
>JAKWIY010002009.1:0-12304 GCA_027704805.1 Solanum corneliomulleri | reverse complement strand
AAAAATCGATTTGAGATCCTGTTACCATCAATGAAAATACGGGCAACGGATGTACCCAAGACTGCTTTCGGACCAGGTATAGGCATTATGAGTTCTTAGTGATGTCTTTGGCTTACGAATGCCCCTGCCGCTTTCATGAGCTTGATGAATGGGATTTTTAAGCCATATTTGGATCTCTTTGTCATTGTATTCATTGATGATATACTGGTATACTCAAAGAGTAAGAAGGAACATGAGGAGCACTTGAGAATTGTATTGGAAATGTTGAGGGAAAGAAAAAGCTTTATGCCAAATTCTCTAAGTGTGAGTTTTTGGCTAGATGCAGTGTCCTTCTTGGGGCATGTGGTTTCTAGGATGGAGTGATGGTGGATCCTTCCAAGATCGAAGCAGTGAAGAGTTGGGCAAGACCCACTAATATTACAGAGGTGAGGAGCTTTGTTGGTTTAGCTAGCTACTACCGCCGATTTATCAAGGGGTTATCTTCTATTGCTTCCCAATTGACAAGCTTGACTAAGCAGAATGTTCCATTTGTATGGTCGGATGAATGTGAGGAAAGCTTTCAGAAGCTCAAGACCTTGTTGACTACTGCACCAATCCTTACCCTGCAAGTGGAAGGTAAGAATTTCATTGTCTATTGTGATGCATCCTATTCGGGTTTGGGTGCAGTGCTAATGCAAGAGAAGAATGTGATTGCTTATGCTTCGAGGCAATTAAAAGTACATGAACGTAACTATCCGACCCATGATTTGGAATTGGCTACGGTAGTGTTTGCATTAAAGAATTGGAGACACTATCTATATGGGGTTAAGTGTGAAGCCTATACGGACCATCGTAGCCTACAGTATGTCTTTACTCAGAAGGATTTGAACTTGAGACAGAGGAGATGGATGGAACTACTGAAGGACTACGATATCACCATCTTGTATCATCCGGAAAAAGCTAATGTTGTGGCAGATGCTTAAGTAGAAAGGCAGGAAGCATGGGAAGTCTAGCTCACTTGCAAGTTCTAGACGTCCATTGGCTAGAGGTTCAGACTCTGGCTAACGACTTTATGAGGTAGAGGTAAATGAGAAGGGAGGGTTTTTGGCCTGTGTGGAGGCAAGATCTTCCTCTTGACAAGATTAAGGGAAAGCAGTTACCGATGAGAAACTGATTCGAATCCGAGATAAGGTGTTGCGAGGAGAGGCTAAAGAAGCAACAATCGATGAAGAAGGTGTTTTGAGAATCAAGGGAAGGGTATGTGTACCCCGCGTCGATGATTTGATTCACACTATTCTTACAGAGGCTCATAGTTCAAGGTATTCTATACATCCTGGTGCAACCAAGATGTATCGTGACCTAAAAAAACATTTTTGGTGGAGGAGAATGAAGCGTGACATTGTGGAGTTTGTTGCCAAATGTCCAAATTGTCAGCAAGTGAAATATAAACACCAGAGGCCTGGAGGGACCCTTCAGAGAATGTCCATTCATGAATGGAAGTGGGAAAGAATTGCAATGGACTTCGTGGTTGGTCTTCCAAAGACAATGGGTAAGCATGAATCCATTTGGGTGATTGTTGATAGGTTAACTAAGTCTGCTCACTTCATTCCGGTCAAGGTGACTTACAATGCAGAGAAGTTAGCCAAACTTTACATCTCAGAGATTGTTCGGTTGCATGGGGTTCCACTCTCCATCATATCAGATAGAGGTACGCAGTTTACTTCTAAGTTTTGGAAAACATTGCATGCTGAATTAGGTACTAGGTTGGATCTTAGTACCGCATTTCACCCTCAGACCGATGGTCAGTCTGAGCGAACGATTCAAGTGTTGGAGGATATGCTTCGTGCATGTGTGATAGAATTTGGTGGTCATTGGGATAACTTTCTACCCTTAGCGGAATTCTCATACAATAATAGCTATCACTCAAGTATTGGTATGGCCCCATTTGAGGCACTGTATTGGAGGAGATGTAGGTCTCTCATTGGTTGGTTTAATGCATTTGAGGTTAGACCTTGGGGTACTGACCTTCTGAGGGAATCATTAGATAAGGTGAAATGCATTCAAGAAAAGCTTTTAGCGGCTCAAAGTAGGCAGAAGGAATATGCAGATCGAAAGGTTAGAGACTTGGAGTTCATGGAGGGTGAACAAGTCTTGCTGAAGGTTTCACCCATGAAAGGGGTGATGCGGTTTGGTAAAAGAGATAAGCTAAGCCCAAGGTATATTGGACTATTTGAAGTACTTAAGCGAGTAGGGGAGGTGACTTATGAATTAGCCTTGTTTCCAGGGCTGTCAGGAGTGCATCCGGTATTTCATGTGTCTATGTTGAAAAGATACCATGGGGATGGAAACTACATCATTCGTTGGGATTCAGTTCTGCTTGATGAGAATTTGTCTTATGAGGAGGAGCCTGTTGCTATTTTAGATAGAGAAGTCCGCAAGCTGAGGTCAAGGGAGATTGCATCCGTCAAGGTTCAATGGAAGAATCGACCGGTTGAAGAGTCACAGGCACGACGGACCGTCACAAGCTGCGTAATCCCAGGCTGGGTCGGATTTCTGTTAATTGTTTTAAGGGGCGTTTTGGACTATTCCTGCTATAATTATAAATTTAGTGGGTTAATGTTAATAATTTAACTACTTGAGGGTTAAAGGAGATAACATTGAATTAATTAATGGGATAATTCATCATCTTTTATACTTAATTATATGCTAATTAGGCTAAAAGAAAGATGGTTTGAATAAGAAAAATAGAAAGAACAAAGAGAGGGAGAACGATCGATCGAGAGAGGGGAAAAACGCAGCTTTGAGGATTAGCTTGCTTGATTACAATTCTTCGGTGGAGGTAGGTTATGGTTTATGCTATTCGTAGTAAACTCTTAATAGTGAATGATATGTATTGATAGTATTGTAAACCCTTCTATATGCTTAATTGTATGCTTGCATGAATGTGATTATATAATTGTGATAAAATAAGCATGATGAGGCTATTGAATCCTAAATCTTGAAAAACCCTAATCTACTTTGTTAATTATGATGCTTTGGTATAAAAGAAGGCTTGATGAACGAAAGTAGTGAGATTAGGGGATCGGGTGTCACGT
The DNA here is from genome assembly GCA_027704805.1 of Solanum corneliomulleri. Taxonomy (NCBI): domain Eukaryota; kingdom Viridiplantae; phylum Streptophyta; class Magnoliopsida; order Solanales; family Solanaceae; genus Solanum; species Solanum corneliomulleri. The sequence goes on along the minus strand of JAKWIY010002009.1, from coordinate 9,230 downwards.
TCCGGCACCAGGATAGTAATAGAGGATCGGGTGTCACGTTCCGGCACCAGGATAGAATGAGGATCGGAGTGTCACGTTCCGGCACCAGGATAGAATATGGATCGGGGGTCACGTTTCGACACCAGGATAGAATGAGGATCAGAGTGTCACGTTCCGGCACCAGGATAGAATGAGGATCGGAGTGTCACATTCCGGCACCAGGATAGAATATGGATCGGGTGTCACGTTCCGGCACCAGGATAGAATATGGATCGGAGTGTCACGTTCCGACACCAGGATAGTATGAGGATCGGAGTGTCACGTTCTGACACCAGGATAGTATATGGATCGGGTGTCACGTTCCGACACCAGGATAGTAAAGAGAATGAATCTTGAAATATGTTAATATACTCAAATTAATGAACCTATTTCCCAAATGAGTATGGTATTGAGGCTTGAGTCCTCATGGGTGTACTTAGCGTCCTTATTAATGATTATAGTACTTGTTGTTGCTACAGATTGCTTATTGTAGTTGATTTATGATATTAACTAATACATACTGTTTTCTATTTTGAGTTGGCCGATGATATCTACTCAGTACTTGTGTTTTGTACTGACCCCTACTTGTATGTTTCTTTCTTTGTTATTTGTGGAGTGCAGCAAACGTACCGTCGTCTTCAACTCAACCGCAACTCTAGCCAGTCTTCATTACACCAGATTTCAGGGTGAGCTAATGCTTCTAGCTTGGACTGGATCTTCTTCCTCATGTCTTGATGCCTTGAAGTTCCGGCATGGACTAGCTTTTTATTTTATTCTAGCTTTCTAGACACTCTTAGATTTAGTAATTTGAGGATAGATGTTCTTGTGATGATGACTTCCAGATTTTGGAGATAATAATAGTTGTTGAGTTTTTAGAAGTTATTTAATTAATTTTATTAATGAGATTTAAGTCTTCCGCATTATATTCTGTTATTATGGTTGAAATGTTGGGTTTTGTATTGGTTGGTTCGCTCACATAGGAGGGTAAGTGTGGGTGCCACTCGCGACTCGATTTGGGTCGTTGCATTTGTCGATATTAATTTATTTCGATTTGTAATATCAAAAATATCTGTCAAACATTGTGTATTCTAATTTTTTTTATGCTTTATTATAATTAGGAAGTCCTGTCAGTACTTGTGATATTGATTCTTAAAATTGCTATTCATGTTTTTGTCCTATTTATATTTATTATTTATAGTGGGCCATGTCCTTTCGCGATTGGTGGTTCACGTCCCTTTATATATATATATATAATATATATATATATATATATATATATATATATATATATATATCAACAATTTTATAAAAACTCTCTTTTTTCTATTCAAGTTATATATATACTTTCGATATTTTAGTTTATTTGTCTTATTTTGATTTTGACATATAATTTAATCAAAAAAGAAAAAATTTAATCTTGTAATCTTAATAAAAAATGATATAAAGAATGCATATATATATATATATATAATATATATATATTAATATATATATTATTATATATATATATATATTATATATATATATATATATATATATATATATATATATGCATTCTTTATATTTTTTTATTTAAGATTACAAGATTAAATTTTTTCTTTTTTGATTAAATTATATGTCAAAATCAAAATAAGACCAATATAAACTAAAATATCGAAAGTATATATATAACTTGAATAGAAAAAAGAGAGTTTTTATAAAAAATGGTCGAGAGATATGTGTTGAGACGGATTTAGAATTTTTAAAGTAGTAAATCCTCTCGTTATATTTGAAATGACTGAAAGTCTCATATGTTCTACTTTTAGTGGAGCAGTATATTTATCTTTGAAAATGATAAGAAAAATGTCTCTAACGCAGGGCCGGATTTATGTTGATTAAAGGGGTGTTATGTGACACGATTTCATCCTAAATTTTATTAAAAAATAAATATATATTTGTTAAAAAGAAAATAATAAATTGAAATGGACACTGCTTGTATGAAATTTCTCTCAGCATCAGTGGTTAATGTTAGGTTGTGGAGCCTGATTAATATATATAATTGTTTAGGCGGTTTAATCTAATTTAAGTTTTCCTATTTATTCTCTGTAATAAAAAATACTCTGATTTATTAATATTAATATACCTCACGGCCGTGAAAGTTTACTTACAGGGTGTTACCACGAAATATTTGGTTTTCTCTTTCTCTCTCTAGCTCTCTCATCTCTTTCTCTTGAAAGTTCTTGTGTTCTTTATTCATCTATTGTGTGTGCGTGAATTCGATTCTAACAATTTATTCGATCCTAACAGTTAAAGCATCTTATTCATTTACAAGATATCGCTAGTTTGATTCATACACAATTTTTATTTTATTTTTCTCTTAAATTTTAGCTTTAAATTCATGTTTTTCTTTTATTTTTCTTTTAAATTTAAGTTGTAAATTGTTTCTCTCTCTTATAAATTATAGCTTTATATTAAAAAAGTAGGGCTATTATTAAAATTCTACGAATTCATTCTAATTCATTAAAAATCTAGCTACTATCTTTTATTTTAGAATTGAAATAAAATTGAAAATCTTTGAGTTTAGAAGTATAGTTAAATAAAAGTATTGTTATCTCCATATAGTTATATACATGACTTGTGAGTTTCTTAAAAAAAAAATTGTTCATATTCATTATCATTCGACATCTCAAATCTCTATATTATGTTAGTATTTTTGTTTTGTTATCCTATGTTTTATGTGCTTGAAGTTTTTTTTATCTATTCATAATAATTATTTTATTTTATTCTTTTTGATTGTCACAAATTTTTTTCTCAAACTATTCTTATCCTTTTAAATGGTGACACCGCTTTAAAAAAAAAAAAAAAGAGTAGAGTTAACCAATCATAAATGATTTGAAAAAGGCCTTCCTCCCACTTATCATATAAAAATATTCAAAACGTTTTTTTAAAGTATAAGGATGATCCTTTTTTAATAGCAAAAATAAGTCATTTTATTAAACAAATGGCTTCATATTATCGGTTCATGTAGATTTTTACACCCAATAGCTTTGTTTGTATTGTATTAGTTTTTGTGGTCCATGTCCTGTTTTTATTTGCCGTTGTCTTCATTTTAGAGATTTCAAACTGATAATGGGTGGTCTTTTTTATTATATGCTTTGTTAATTATAATCATCTAATTTTTGTTTTGAAGTTCTGAATAATAACCCTAAAGTTAAAGACATGATAATTAAAACTTTTTTTTAACAAAAAAAAGTTAAGGTAATATTGCCACGGTCAAAAGGATATAAAGGATGAAAGTTGACTAGGCATGACCTTCTTCAATACATATTGTATTTGTTAGCCTTTTAGGCTAATAAGCAAAAGATTGGGTGAACACAAGTGGCAATAGAGTTTGTTTTTTTACGGCGGATCAAAAATGATAGCATCATGATTTTTTTCTCCGGACTCTAAAAGATAATATTTGCGGCCATCTGTCAATTTTACATAGACACATACTTTGTTTAGGTAATTAAGGATCTATAGTTAGTGTAGATACAATTGTTGCCACTCTTATTAGCTTCCCTCACGTGTTAGTTTATGTAATACTAAGTTGATCTGAACACGCGCTAGTTTTTTTAGATTTGTGTTTTATGTTCTTTTAAATTTCTGAACAAGTGTTTAAACCTACTTAAAAAAGTTTTTTAAACTTGAGTCATAACAAGTGTTTTAAGCTAGTGAAAAAAAGTGTTTTGTTTTTTGACCACACTTTAGTTTATAAATTACTGCTATATATAATTATTAATGTATCTTATGATTTTGATTCTACTATAGTTCTCTTGGAATGCTTATAAATTATAATGATCTTTTTTTTTTTCAGTTGAACATGTTTTTTAGCTTGTACTATAAATCAAAAATCTGTGCTTGTTAATAGTAATAGTCAGACATTCTTTTGAGCTTATATACCACTAAGCAACGAAAATAACGAAGTTTATTACAAAAAGAGAGTAACTACCCTTTGATTTTACAAAAAGAGAGCAACGAAAATAACGAAGTTGATTTTACAAAAATATGCTTCTATCATCATATGACTTAATAAAATAATCATCTATTAACCCAAAATAATCATATGAAATTAATAAAAAAAGGAAAACTTTCACATATAGCCACTTAAAAATAGCTTAATTACTCTTCATAGCTATAGTTTGATAATTATAATTTGTAGTTACATGTTATATGGAGGAAAGAGGCGAGCGAGACTGGGAGAGAGAGGAGAGAGGAGAGGAGAGAGAGAGGGAAAGAGTGGAGAAAGGTGAATGTATATATATATTATATATATAATATATATATTATATATATATATATATATATATATCTATATATATATCTATATATATAATCTACTATATATTGGTTAGATAATTGTATATTAGACATATGTATTTGTACATATAGCAAGAGAGATTGGGAGAGGGAGGAGAGAGAGAGGCGATCGATATGGGATAGGGAGGAGATAGGAGAGTGAGATTGAGAAAGGTAGGAGAGAGGCGAGCGGGAGAGGGCAGAGAGTGGGAGAGAGGTGAATTGTATATGATATAATTGTATATTATACATATACATTTTAGGGCAAGTGTGATTTGGAGAGGGAGGAGAGAGGAGAGTGAGATCGAGAAAGGTAGGAGAGAGGCGAGCGAGAGAGGGCAGAGAGTGGGAGAGAGGTGAATTGTATATGATATAATTGTATATTATACATATACATTTTAGGGCAAGTGAGATTTGGAGAGGGAGGAGAGAGGCGAGCGGGATTGAGAGAGGGAGGAGAGAAACGAGCGAGAGAGGGAGAGAGTGGGAGAGAGGTGAGTCGTATATGTATATAGGTTAAATAATTGTATATTACACATACGTATTTGTATATTCTGGCGAATTATTATATACAAACATGACTAACTATACAAATTCGAAGTCAGGTGGCATAATTAATGTATAATGTTAGTCGCGAGTGATGGTTGTAGCAAACTATAGCTATGATGAGTAATTAAATAATAGAAATTTGCTTTGTTGCGTAATTTTCCCATAAAATAATCATCTATTAACCCAAAGAAGGGAAAAACACTAAACTACTTAACAAATATATATTATTAAGTTATTTTAACATAGCTATAATTCAAATAATTTACTGCTCCCCACAAATCTTTAACCATATTTACGTAGGCCATGTTCATTTTTGTATAAATATGTTTCCACACTTATTCAAAGTTATATTTCCTCTTTCTCTATAATTTTTTTAAAAAAATGTCTCATTAATTCACTCGACCACAATCGGATTTTAAAATTTTAAAAATTTCTTCTTCCCCTCTCAAATCTGCAAAAAAAGGCAACTTCTGGCTGTTTAAAAAATATTTTTTTTTTAATTTTTCATATTGCAATTTCAATCTTCTTTCTTTTTATTTGTATTCGTATATCATATTGACTTCTTTCATTTCTTAGTTCTCTTTGAATAGAATTAAAATCATAGATGAACAAACTCCTTTCAAGAGAATCACTCGAGATATATTAAATGATTTTTCATTTTCATCTTGGGGTCTAACTCAAGATTTTCAAGAAATTACAGAATCTCTAGTTAAATCTTTAGTTGATAAATGAGAAATTCGATCAAAACATTAAATATTAGCGGATGTTGATTCGAATCCCTGCAGTAAAAAGTCTTGAATGAAAACAAAATTATAAACTGAAAATATTCTAATGTATACTTGTGCTTAGAATTTGAAAATAAAAATAGTTATATCACAAAAACATACCTTATAAGAGATTTCGTGTTGATAACGTGTTATAAAATAAAATATTAAAATTTAATAACAAAGCAATAGAGAGAAAGAGTAGTAATATTTTTCCTCTAATATTTCAATATTTTAATGCACTTGTATTTATATATAAGATGACTAGATATAGAAAGTAAGTATATTTCTAATCCTCCAAAGTCACGAAGAAGATCTCATAAAGTCATGCTTAATCTTTTGAAGTTTGAAATATGAATTTGATACATGATATTCACCACTACAAGAAAACTGCGAATTACATGAGAATTTTCCTACGGAAAAATTTTGCAACTATTTCATGCGGAATTTCTTACAAGGGTTCTAAGTTCCTCAATATTAGAATATATTACCTACGAAATGTATATTTCCAACAAATTCCGCATGTAAATTTTGCGCCAAACATGAACTTGCGATATTACCTGGGGAAAAGTAATGGTTAGTACATTATTTGTACCTAAATCCGCAGGTAAATGAACAAGAAAAATATTTTCAATTTTTTTTTCTTATTCCATAGAAAAAATCTCAGGTAATCAATCCTACAGATTTTTCTGGGATTTTTTTGGTGAAAATTTATCTGCGAATTTGATTATGGGAATTATTTGGGGATTAGTTGCTCTGAAATTTGTTAAGAATTTATATTTGGAAATTCATCTAGGAATTTTATTACTTGGGAAATTATTTGGGGATTAATTGATGTGAAATTTTCTGGGAATTAATATTTGGGGATTGACCTAGGGATTTTATAACTTGGAAAATAATTTGGGGAATAATTTGTTGCGTAATTTTCTGGGGATTTATATTTGGAGACTTACCTAAGAATTTACTACTTGCAAAATATTTAGGAACTTTTTCCCACAAATTCATCTGAAAATTATTTATTGAGAATTTACTTAGGAATTTTGTGACTTGAAAAATTAACAAATTAAATAAAAGACAATTACAATAACATTAGTAAAAGTAATTTTAATAGGAAAATGTTAAAATCGAATATAACAAATAACAAAAAGAAATTAAACTAGCTAGTGAGCACGTATGGATTAAAAAAAGATGCTAAATGGGATTAGTTTGTTGACTGTATTGAGATTGTTGAATGGTCATATCACTGAACGAGAAATCAAAGAGGTGAGAATTCATTGTCCAAAGATGATAGAGAAGTAATGTGTATCTTAACGAACTAAACAAGGGAAATAAAAGGAATGAATAGGTATATATATATGTATATCAAACATATATCCTATGCCGCTACAAAAGGAATATATATTAGTTGACACATTTTCAAACTTTGGCTATTGGGCATTATACATAGGATGCTCGAGTAGAACTTTTATTTTGATTAATTAACTCAACAAAATTGTAAGGTATCATATATTGAACGATACAAATGAAGTTAAGAGTTGATAGACTTCACACCAATTCAATCTTGAGAAACTATAAAACGTTTAGGGTTTTAGGTATCGTTTTATATATGATACCTTACAACCCTTCAATATTATGTATTTATCGAGATTGAAAATGATACAATTTGTTTATAGTGAGTTATTAAATGATATTTATTTTCCAATGGATAATTAAGTATATTAAAATATAATTATTAAAGATAAATCTAAATTTTAAATGCCGCACATAACTAATAAGATATACTACCAATTATAACTTCCCTCCACATTAAAGTTCTAAATATATTTATATTTTTAATTATTCATTTATAAGAATTTTGTATGTATAATTCAAATTGTGTCTACATTTAATATGCTTAGATATGGATATTAAGTCATGGAAAGTGTAAACATAAAATTTTCATGATATGATATGTTGTGTGGTAATGATTTATTTTAAATATATAAATAATTTATATGTTTCATTTTTTGAAAGTTAAATCACATGAAATTTAGCCAATATTTCAACACATATTTCATTACCATATTAATATGAGATGACTTTATATTTCTTTTTTGTGTAATTTATAAACGTTAAAACTATATTTTAATAATACTTAATTAATTTAATTCAATTTAACTTAAAAATTAATAAAATTGGAGAAAATACTAAAAATTAGTGTATTGTCATTAGTACAAGTTGCACAACATTGGTGGAATACACAAACAGTTTAATATACTAACAGTTTTCCATATATAATGTTATGACTCTAATAACTGTGAGAATGTAGCAATTAGTATAGGTTGGACATTGGGCAGTGGAAAGGGATTAAGTTGTGCATTTAATATAGGTCGAAGATGATATTAACTACAAGCAATCAAGAAGAGGTGTATATTTAAATTTGGATTTAATATAACTATTAGAGAAGAGGTGTATATGTGTAGGTGGTTTAATAAATTAATTAACAATTAAATAGGATATAATAATTAATATTTTCTTACAAGAAATTTCTTAAAAATTTATTAGAATATCCTCCTGCGGATTTATTTACGGAAAAAAATGGTAAGAAAATTCCTATTTTGTTAATTTTTATCAAAAAAAATTTGGATTTTAAAATAATTTTTGTAAGAAAATATCACAAGTAATTACATGCGAGATATAAATCCCTAGGTAAATTACTTAGGGATTTTGAAAATTCGCAAGAAATAATTACCTAGGAAGGTTTTACCATCGGATTTTTTGACAGGAAATTCCGCAAGAAATTGAGTTTCCTGTCGATTTTCGTATACAATCCCTAAAAAAGTCTCCAACTAAGATACACTTTTCTTGAGTCCGAAACTCAAAGGGTACAAATTTTTACAAAAATTCCAAAACGGTATATAAAATTTTATATTAACAAAACGGTAAAATCGCTGCAGGAGCAGCGATATACTTCAACTGAAAAAGTAAATGCTGCTGAGTGAGGCAGCGATTTTGCCAAAAACGTTTTTTCTTACAAATCGCGCCAGGGCAGCGATTTATAAAAAATAATTTTTTTTTTAAAAAAAAAACATAAAGCGCTGCCTAGGCAGCGATTTACAAAAAAAAAAAAATTTTTTTTTTTTATAAATCGCTGCCTAGGCAGCGATTTTATGTTTATTTTTTTTAAAAAAAAAAAATTTGTTATTAAATCACTGAGCAATTTTATAAAAAAAAAATTTAAAATGTTAAACTTATGTATAAATTTATAAGAAAATATACATTATTTTTAAAAAAATAAAAATAAGTAAATATATTTTCTTTCTAAAAAAATATATTATATTGAATTTAAATTAAAATAATATTTGAATTAATAATTAATTTTATAAATAAAAAAATTTAAGGGAGAAAAATTATTTAAATTTTTTTAAAACAAAATATTATACTTTATATATAATATAAAGTTAAAAGGATCACATGACAATAGTAAATAGTTGTTTTTATTGTAAAATTTGAAGAAAATTTTCACAAGTTAAAGTGGATCACATGACAATAGTATTCTATTGTTTTTATTGTAAATTTTGAAAAATTATTCACATGTAAATA